>JAOWBB010000001.1:3759865-3842356 GCA_028565995.1 Ricinus marginatus
TTAGATAAATTTTATCATTTTTATTTGTAAAAATTTTATTTATTTTTTTATATCAAATTTATAAAATTTTTTACCGCTTTTTTAAAAATAATTTTTCCACAGTTATATTCATAATAATAATAAAATTAAGACCCGGATTTTTAAGATTAGAATTTAAGTCAACATTATTTCATACGCTAGCAAACACTGTAATATATAATTAAAAATTTTAGATTATTGCAATTCAGACACATTTTTGTGAAAAAGTGAATTAATTTCATTTATACGAGAACAATACTCTCAAAATATATACTTTCATTTCATCTATATCATTACGATCATCATCACTTTACTTTCTTTTACATTAATATAAATTGCAAAAATCTTTAAAAATTTTTCATTAGTTCAATTTTTTCTAGTAATTTTCATATTTTTAAATATGTTCCAAATTATTTATAATCAATTTCATCTCAATGATTAGAAATTAGCTATGCATTCATATACAGTATTTTGTTTAATTTCATTATTTTTGCACCATCATATACATTTATACAATTCCTACTTTTGTGTAATAGACAATGGGAAAAAAATCAACTATTGAACGAGAATTTGGCAATTCACTGAACTTATCAGAACACCATTTTTGTATGCCATGTCAAATGGTGTATTTTTTATTTAAAGAAAAAAGAAAGAGTATTCTTTTCGAATGAGGTATTTATATGATTTTTAACAATTATATTTAAAAAGATTAGTTTTCTGCCTTATTAAAATTTACCTGTAATTTAAAATGAATCGACTTCAAAATTGCAGGAATCCTCTGGCACAAATGGAAGAGGAAAAGAGAGAACATGACATTAAAATGAAAAAAATGGAACTGGAAATGGAACAAGTTTTCGAAATGAAAGTACGTGAAAAGAAGCAGAAATTGAAAGATTCGGAGTCAGATGTAAGTAAAATGATAAAAGATTTAAAGATAAATTTAATTATTATTGAGATTCAACTGATTGAAATGGAATTTTGTAGTAAATAAAATTATATACAAAAACCGTAATATCTTTGCGAAATTTGACTTCTGTTAGTGTTAAATAAGAATTTAAAAAATAATCCAGTTTTAATTTTAAATTTTTTAAAATATTTATTAAAGCTTTTTTTAAAACTTATTTCTTAATAATTTCACTTTTAAGTTGCAACGGCGCCATGAACAAATGAGGAAAAGCTTAGAATTACAATTGCAAGAATTAGAAGAGAAACGTAAAGCTTTTGAAAAAGAAAAGCAACAGTGGGAATTAAATAACGGTGTGACAATAGAAGAACTACGCCGTCGATCTTTAGAAGCTAATTCTAAGGAGTGAGTAATTTTATTTATACGATTTAAATCGCAAAATTAAAAATTACATATATAACCATATATATAATTTTTTAAATAATTTTCTTAAACTTCGTAAACATTTGCAACATATCAAATACAGAAATTTTTCTTGGTTTTTGTTTTTATGTATAATGCACATATTGTAAATAATATCACAAACGTTTTATCTATATCTCATTATATTATTTGATTTTAAAAAATTTTTCTAGATTTTAGGAAGGATTATAAAATCTTTGAATAGAAAATGAAAAAAAATTGTTTGAATTTTGTTTTTTTCTTTTTTTTAGAATGGTAGATGGAAAGGAAAAGAGTAAAAAGAAGAAAGGACTTTTTTAAATGATATTACGGAAATGACTCAACTTTCCTTTTAAATTTTTAAAGATTTAAGGATAAAAGCTAATATTAGTATAATGTAAGTTGTACTGTAATCAATCCGAAATTTTATACTAAACGTGGCTTAAATGTAAGCAGAAAATATGTACGTCATTATGGAAAACAGGCGTGAAAAAATAAAAATAAGTAAAGAGTATAAAATAAAATTATAGCTATAATTGAGATAAATGATACGATATAACAAAATGCAGAAAAATTAATTTTATATGTGAAATTCATATTCGTGCGTGTATTTCATGTACTTAGTATTAAAATTTCATAGTTGTAATCGCCTGTGTTCAAAAGATTAACGAGGATTTTCGTGTAATTTTCATTTAAACTGTCATTCACTAAAAGTGTATTATAAAAAAATTATCAATGCCAAGGAACAGATCGAGCTTCAGAGCAAATGAAATGGAAAATTATGATTCAGAAAATTTTTTTTGCTGAAACAATAAGTAATTTTAATTATAATAAGTAATTTTATAGCTGAATGTCTTAATTGATGGATGGTTCATTTCAATTTAAAAAATGTAAGAATTGATTTACCACTTAGCTGATAGCGAATTATATGCAATTCTGAAAGAAAATTCTTTTTTATTGTGAAATATGAGATCAAAAATCATAGATCTCTATTAATTTACCTTTTGATATCATTTTAAATTAATAAATTTAAAATTTGTAAATGCTGATTAGGCGTGTTATTTGGTTTCAAATGTTTAACCCTCAGACAAATAAAATTTAGTACGAGAACAGTTCTGTTTCTTTATAAGTCCATTATTGTGTAAACAAAGTCAACAATCTTTAAACCATTTTTTAAAAAATAAAACATTCTTGTATTTCTTAAAATTATACTAAGTAATATTTTAAAAAAAAAACAAATTTTTTTTCAGTTTTCATATTTTTTTGTTCATAGGCTATTGATACAGTTGTACAGTTTTGGTCAAGCATGTTAAAGCTTTTGCACTCCAAATTCCAAAGTAGATTTTATAGCTGCCGATTTTTTATTGTCTCTTAAATTTATCGTCTTAACTATGAATGTTTCATTGTTATGCATATTATATTTAACTGCACATTATTTTAAAATGACAATTAATACATGTGCAGTTATGAAAGTGGTAAAAAAGGCTTTTGCAACAGCAAATTTTTCATTTTATCCACATTTTGTGTTATATTTAATTAACATCATACTGTAAATAAGTGTAAAAAAAAAATACAGTGTCTTAAATTGTAACTTATTATCTTTTATCCATTATGATCCTTTTAAAAGTATTTTTATACTCAGTATTTTTATTAACACTTTAATGTGATATTTTTTAAACTAAACTATGAAGGTTATTTAAATATTCACATAAATATAATATGTATTGAAGAACTGGATGATATTAAAATATTGAATTGGAGTGCAAAGGATCACACTTCAAGTAAAAAATAAGCCATTGTATATGTTAATGGCATTTGTCACTATACAGATCTCTACAAGATTTGCTTTTTAAAATTTTATGTGACATAACTTTATATTTTGTGTTTAATAAGATATTCTCCTTAGAATGTTGGCTTCAGAATTTCAACTTAGTAAAATGTTTTCAATTATAATATGCAAGATTTATGAATCATTGTGACTTTTCACTTTACCAAATTAATTATAAATAACTATTAATTTATATATTTTTTGAAAATATGTTTAGGAATAAGATCTTAAATAAACGAAAAGGTTTTTATTTTTTATTTTTTTTATTTTCTCTGTATTTATAAAATAATTTAAATCTCGAAGGCAACATTTTGCTACATAACCGTTTGAACGGAATCATTCGCATGAAATGGCATTCGCCGAATCTGTCTTTTAAAATCGAATATTATAAATCTTTTGAATGTAAAGATGTAAATTCCTTGCCATGAAATTTTTTCATATCAAGTTTTGTGTTAGCGTTTCTTTAAATTACCTTTTTCTAATTATACATAGAAATTATGGGAAAATTGCACATACTTTTGCTCTTTTTATTTGATATTAAAGTTAAGTTTTTGAAAGAATTTCACATTCTAAAAGAAAATTTTTTTCATTTAAAGTACTAACATTATATCATGAACCCTTCTTTATTAATGTTAAATATGTAAATGCGCCAATATCATCTACATTTATATCATAAGTTTTACACATTGGTGATATTCAATTGACGCTCATTAATTAAGAAGCTTAAAAACGTAAAACCAATATATCATCTTGATTGATATTAATTTTTTAACATCATTACTGAATTATATTCTTTTAATGTTTATGCAATACATTTTACTAAAACCTTCGTATGAGATATGCTTTGAATACTATTTTCACTGAAGAAAAAATTTTTCTTTATTGCTTAAACCACATTATTAATATTTTAGAAGAAATTTATGATAATGAAAATGTCACTTCCTTTTAAAAAAAGTGAAAAAAAATCTTTAATTTTAATTTTAAGTGAAAACAACCCACTTTTGGTCGAGAAAGTGCATATATCATAAAATCTTTTGAATATCACCATCAGACAGAAATGTGACACAATTTACTTTCTCAGAAGGCTAAAATATGAATTAAGTCAAAAATTTTGAGAAACGCTGTTTATTTAAGAAAAAACTGTTTTTTGATTTTGCGAATTATTTGCTGCCAAAAGCTCGGACCTTTTGAGTATAAGTTGTGGAAATTTAAAAAAAATTTTACGCCTACTGATGTGGGCAGGAACAGTTGTTATAGCCCAAAATTTAATCGAAAATGATGAAATACAGTAAATTACGTTGAGGGCTAAGCATTAGTTAAGCCTCTGCTTCGGAGCTCAAGTTTTACAATTGAAACGTTAACTTTTTTATTTTCGTAACTGCTCGGTCATGGACTAAAGTTGTGTGTGTGTGTGTGTGTGTGTGTGTGTATGTGTGTATGTGTGTATGTATGTATGTATGTATGTACATATAATATATATATAAAAAATTCATTAAATTTATATATACATATATATTTATATGTACATAAAATTAATGAATTTTGTCAAGAAAAAGACGTTTTTGCTTTAAAAGAATCTTTGTGTCAAATTTTCCCGACAAATACCGCGTGAAAATTAAACTCTTAAAAAAAAATGAAAAAAGATAATTTTTAAATTTTACTTTTTAAATGTGAGATGTAAATATCTTTTGATTTGATACAATATTTGCCTTTTAGAAATGAAATAATGAATAGAAATGAATTTGTTTTAGGATAATTACGTCAAATTGTAATGCGTTTTGCTCAGTAGTAACATGCTTCTCAATGAAAGTTGTTATTTTCAGTCTCTCTTCTGGTTCCAAGACAATATCCGGCTTCAAAAGTTATTCGACAGGATGGCTAAACACCCTATATCATTAAAAGGTCGAATTGCAGATAAACCGGAATTAAGATCGTTTCTCGTTATTATAAAATTAATTTTTTTTTCTTTTTACGATTAAAACCGTTAACATTAGCAATAACGACTATTAAAACAATATGCTTACATATGTCAATATCCATCCGTAATTTCTGTGTCCGTACTATAGCTTTTAATAATATTTTTGTGAACCGAAACTATTGCCATTAATTAAATTTAGGGTTTACTTAGAATTATTTAGAAAATATGTACCGGTTTTTATCTTTTATCTTGGATAAGAAAAAAAGTTAAAATATGAATGTGTCTGTATTTCATAAATTTTCAATCTGTTTGTTATTGTAAGATATAAAATTAAAATAAAAATGGGAAAAAAAGCTCAATTAAAATGGAATATAAAGTTTCGGGGAAAATTTCAAATAAGCAAAATTATTTTGTTTGATGAAACATCCTATTTTACACACTTCAAACTTAGATTGACAGCGGAAGTGAACCATCGAAGAGGAAGCAGAGGAGCCGGGGAAAGGAATGAAATAACCTCGAACCTTGGCACGAGTGAGGTCCTCCGTTGTATAGTGCTTAGAAGCAGATTGAGATTCCAGAGGCGCGTGAAGCCTTGCGAGAGGAGACGGTGATTGGGGATTGCTTCTTTTTGCGAGTGTTCGCTGCGGTGCTTAGACAAAAGAATGTCTCTCTTGTCTCTCTCCGATTTTAAAATTCTCACCCGTTGCTGCCGGTCTTCCTTCCGCAACCTTCGAAACGTTCTGGTGCAGAAAGTTTAAATTTTTGTCCAAGACTTCATATTGAAATTTAATTTACTGAATTTTTAGTATGTGCGATAGTCAAATTTATAAATGGCAAATGTTCGGTTTTCCGTGAAAGTAATGAAGGCGATACCGGTTTCCTGCCCGTTTCCCTTCGCGCAGGGTAAGTGAAAACTGTTCATCACAGGAAATGTCGACTGCTTCGACAGCGCGAATGTTCCGTCACGGGTTCGAATGCGAATCCCCGCTTCCTTCGTACTTTTAAGTGTTTATCTCGTTTAATTCTGCGCCATTTCAGTCGTTTGCTGAATATACACTAAGGCGGCAAACTGGGAAGCAGCAAATGAAATGCTTTCACGTTAAACGTGCAATTCACTCGCTGTTTCTTTTATCAAAGCAGACTGGCGGCATTGTGCCCGAATTAAAATTAACCTAATAGATAAATTTGTGGAAAGATTTTACTTCTGTAAACGACTTCGATTTTTAAAGACGACCATCTGAATTTTCTTTTTCGCACTGGAAGGATCTTTTGTGGTGACTTACATGCGGAAGACAAAACCTCGTCTTGATTTATCAGGCTTATCTGAGTCACCTCGGATAAGCGAAACGTGGCTCCAGGCTTAGTGTTATACCGTTGATAAGCGGAGAAGCCAACTCCTGATCGGGCGTACTTTTTAACCTCTTCGAGACGCCAGTCGTTAAGCATGGAGCCTTTTAAGGTCGAGGATGTGCCGAAATGTCTTAGGCACGATCAAGTTGAACATGATTTGAAAATTCGTGGATAAGAGGCCAACGCCTTATGGTGACATTTAATAAATATCGAATTTTGGATAAATTGATGCGACTATAATTTTCTCCTTTTTATTCCCCCGACGAACTGATTGATTGCAGTCATTAACTTTGTCAGCGCTCAGGTTCAGTGGCACCATTCTATTTCCAAATCGTTTTTTGCACCACTTTTTACAACTCTTGCTCCGGTTAAATGGGAGCAAATGGTGGGGCGATTGCCGATTTGGCGACGTCGGAAAATGCAACGTTGGTCACCATGGTTACTCGTGATTTGTACATGACTTGGATGACTCCGACCAATCAAGTTCGCGTAATTATCTGAAATTTCACAACTAAAAGAAAATATGATAACAGGAATAAATAAACTTTTGAATGTATAAGAGGAAAATTATTATTATTAAAAGAGGAGTCATAAGTCATCTAATAGTAATTCTCGATATTACTTCGTTTTCTTGTTAGTAGCAAAACATTCAGTGATTTTTTTTTTATCGAGAATTTAACTTTGTTGACAATTCATTTCAGCCTTTACGGTTGATGTAATTAAATAAGAATACTTTGAAAGGATCTAGTCACAATTAATTCTAAAATGCATCGGAAAAGGTAAATATTTCCGTGACAAGAACCTACAGCATTGTGATAGTAAGTGTCTTTGTTTTGGGATTCGAAATACACGTAATTCACCCAACCTTATACTTTGGCTCGACGGCCATTTTGATCATCATAATTGGATTCTATTTCCTGTCTGTTTATTTTCAGAAAGGGTGAGTAACAGCAAATATGTTATTATGGGTAGCACCCCAAGTAATTCACCATTAAATTCATTAACGAATGACGTTCAATCCAATCTTAATCCTTCAAGAAGTAACTTCTTAAAAATTAAATGTTGTTTAAATGAGTCGCAAATCAGATAACACTTGGATGACAATTAACAATGTACTGTCTGTTAAGTAATCAGTAACATTTCAAAGTAATTACATTCTTTTATAATCCTCAAACGTAGTCTTTATTCTCTTTTTCAAAATTAAATATGATACTGATTGATAAAAGTATCAACAGTGTCATTAATCATCACTGAAGTAATTCATTATTTACATTATATAGGAATACAGCATAATTTGGTATGAATATGCTAGAAATTCCAGTTAAATTAATAGTGAAGGCACCTAATCAACAATTCAAAGATCAAACTATACATTGCAATTTGAGTTGGACAATTAAAAGACTGAAAGGCTATCTTTCTGAGGTGTATCCCAGCAAACCTGTAAGTTGCAATATCTGATATAAGAATAATTTTATTTCATTGAATTCTCCATATATTGAGTGTTAAGTAGTTATACTCTTAACTGAATATAAATATATTTTTTTGTTTTTCTCAAGTTATTACATTTAAATGATTAATTATGTAAAATTAAGTGCTTTTTTCATTACAAATAAATTTTTGAACATTCTGATTTTAAATGTACTTATAAAACTAAAATTATACTTTAAAAGACGTCATTATTTTAGTTTCTGAAGACTGAAGCAAAAATCATTAATTTTATATTTTCATTGTATTATATGTCAGAGAAATTGGAATGTGGAAATATAATTAATAAATAATGTAATAATAAATGTGCTAATTTTAAAAGTATTATTATTAATTTATTATCAAATTAATAACTGTGTGTATAACAAGGCAATCTGAAGCTCAAAACTTAAACTGTTGTCAAATTCTTAAAAAAAAATTTATTAGCAATTGAAAAGCTCACATTTAATATTTTTTTGTCTTGATTTCCTATTCTAAATACATTTTATTATTCCCGGGAAAAATAAAATGTTTTAATTATTATTTTAAATGCATTTTTTTTATGTGGATCATTAGGTTCTTATGCTGCATTTGAATTGAGGTTATTTTGGCTGAGTGACTAATATTTACTAAGTATTTTTTATTTTCAGAATACAGAAGACCAAAGGCTAATTTATTATGGTCAGTTGCTGAATGACAGCGTTACATTAAAAGATGTATTTACGCGATATGAAGCAGGAGAAGAGACTCACACAGTTCATTTAGTTTGCATGCCGTCCAAAGAAAACTTAAAGATGCAAGCACGAAAAGTCACAGAAGAAGGAAACAGAAAGCAAAGGGAACCCTATTCCTCTGGAGGCGGCAGTAGAAATAACGATCGCATTAGTCCAGACGGAAGCGAGGACACGTCAGAACAGGAAGTAGATTTATCTCGATCCACAGAACAGAATTATTTCCCGTCCGGAGGATATCAGCAATATTGGTTGAACAATGTCTATCCCCAACCACCAGAAAACTATAATTATATGCAGCAATTAGCGTGGATGCAACGAATCTATACTAATTATTATATGAGTCAATATATGGACATGTAAGTATTTATAAATGTGGATGTCGCAAGTTATTTTATATAAAGTAATAAATTTTTAATCATGAAATAGAGAAATTGTACATTGTACCTTAATAGCAATGTTTTATTTTAGGGATAGGTTTTTGATTAAAGTATGGAAATGTTTTGATAATTTATTATTTTAAAGAGACAACAGTCATCTGAGTGAGGTTGTTGTCTTCCAAAATCCGCCCAGTTTTTAACCAATTTTAATCACCCAAAATCCCCAATTTTTTACAGCGATAGTTTTTATTATGAAAATCATTACAATTATACAAATTTTTATAACGCATAAAAATGCTTTAGGGAAAAATGTAAAAATTATTTCAATTTGTCCCTGATCTTTGGTCATAATATGCTTAGACGTTAGTATTCCTTATTAAGATTTAACGCCTATTCTTTATTAGTATTGCACATTAGTATCGGACTTGGAGTTTATATTAGATTCTCTTTTGTTCATTCTTTTTTTCTATTTACCCCGACCTTGACAGAATGATGTATGTAGTCTTCAGTTTTAAACACGAAAGAATGTTCAAATATAAATTCTCTTACTGCTATAAATTTCTATCTAAAGTGAAAAAATTTTGTTGTAATATAAACGTTGAAACGTTTTTCAGGGTTGCTAGGCAAAATGGTAATGCATTTAGGGAAGGAAATTTGGATCCTAGACAAACGGAAGCCGCACACAATCCCGAACCACAACCGGAGGAGGAAGACGACGATAATCGTGCGAATCGCGATTGGTTGGATTATTTTTATACCTTAAGCAGGCTTCTAATTCTGTTTAGCATCGTATGTTTCTATTCGTCACCTGCTAGATTTATTATTGTTTTTGTTCCCGGAATAATCTTATATATGTAAGTGGTTTTGTAAATAGTAAAACAAACCAATTTTAATTTTAAAGCAAATCGTTACATTTCAGATTTTACTTTTAGGTATCAGTTAGGCTTTTTCAGGGTAAATCAGGTTCAAGGTGTAGAAAACAATAATGAAATGGAAAACAATAACCCTAATCCGCCACTGGAGAATGACAATGCTCCGCAACAAGCGGAAACGAATGAAGCTGCACCGGAAGGGGAAATATCCCAGAATGAACCAAACCAATCAGAACCTGTTTTAGAAGCTCCGGAGCGGCCGTCGTTTATTGCGTTGACCTGGACTTTCGTTACTTCATTTTTTTCTTCTATGATACCAGAATTGCAAAATCCAATTTAAAAAGGTTACCTTTTATATTCCCTTTGGTAAACTTTTGATTTCAGTTGAAATATTTGTTAATTTCAATTTTATATCTTTTTTTTAAATTATCGAGCGCATTCATCATAAATTGAATTTTATTTTTAAGAGATTTCTTTGTTAAGTTATCCGAATTTCACATCGCCATGCTAGAGGCGAATAGAAATATATCTTTTTACAATAATGTATGCAATAAATAAAATATACAAAAGCTTTATCATATTTATAATAATTGTACATGAAAAAAGTATTACCAATTGAAAATATTCTATAAACCAATAAAACTTTACTTAATTTTAATTTTAAAAGTTGATCTTATTACTAATGATGATTTAATTTAAGAGAACTTTCTTATTTAATGGCTCGACTATGTTAAAATTTCCGATACTTCAAATTTATCTGTTGCAATTTAAGGGGAAAGTTTTCTCTCCGTTTATGCGTTTCTATGATGAAAATCTGTCTTTTAAGTGTCGAACAATTTGGTCGGAAACAATTGTTTTGCATTTTCATTTCAGTAAATCAAAATAAGATTAATTTTTTCATTTATTTTAAATTATTTGTTCGAAATAATGTTTCAATTTTTTTATTATTCATTTAAAAATGAAGTACACTAAATAAGTTAAATAGGTGTAAATTTTTCTAACCAATAAGTTGCCGTAGTTTTATTTACAAATTGAGAATGTAACTTCCCATCATGTTCAATTGGCATTAATTATAAGTTATAGAATTTAAAATGTATATGCTAAAGATTTTGATATTTTGTTTTTTACAAATACAAAGCTTAACATCATTTAAGTCAAAATGAGTTTGTTTTGCATTCAAGTTTATCGAAATTCGCCTGGAAATTCTCTCGTTTCAGTGTTCAGCATCTTAAAGTTTTATACCTTTGAGTTTAGTTAGTTCATGCCGGAGCATAGTTAAAATGCTAAGCTTTGAAAAATTTCCTCGTTTAAAGTAAAAAATGAAAAAAAAGATAAGCTGGGAATATGTTGCTTTTTATATCATGTGATAGCTTAAATTTTGCTGGGGAATTTCAGATTTTGTTATAAACCTTCGCCGAATAAAATGAAAATTGCCAAAAAAACTTTTTTTTTAATATTCCCAATTAGTTTTGCGATAAAGCTTCTTTAAGTAAATAAAATTTTTTGTCTTTGGTTTAATGGTCGTTATCTTTGGTAAAACACGAAATTTTTGGATGTAAATCGAAGGGGATAGTGAATTTGTTGTAAATAAATAATTCAAAATATCTTAATTTTTATCAAATTTTTATTTTCATTTTCCTTTTTAAATTATTTCTATACTTTTATTTTTTATAAAAATAAAAAGATAAAAAATTTCGGAATTTGCTTTAAATTTCGTCGTTTGTGACATTCTTGGTACCGAACCTTTATACGTTAATAAAACAAATGCATTTAAATAACTTCGGGAAAGGGTCATTTACGTGGTAAAATAACATAAAATTCTTAACAGAGTTAATTATAAAAATTTATTATGAAAATGTCGCTAATAAATAATGCAATATTAAAACTATAGATATTTAATATAATTTATTAAAACATGAGCAAATGAAAAATGCCTTTTTTTACAAAAAAATTATTGAACTCATTCCTCAGTCTGATTGCATTGAAAAAAATTGAATTTAAAATGTTATATTTCTGATATTTTTAGTAATTTGAAATAAAAGTGATGTTACTACGTAGATTTAATTCTTGAATTCTTAAAATACAATATTAACGGGTACCTTAATAAAATAAACAGGAATTATTTTTTCTTGTAATTTGCCCCAGCTTTTTTTAGCATTTTAAAATTTTAAGAGCTCAATGGGATTTTTAATAACCTTTATGAAAACCGTCATTTCATGATACAGGCGTATTTAAATGTCCTGCTAAAATCTTTAATAGCATGTGAATAAGAATTTTTTTCAGTTTATAAGGAACAAATCCAAAACTTGTACTTTTCAATAGTATTCTTTGTGACTAGTTTCGCTCCAGGACGCCAAAGATGAGAGTAAATCCTTTTATTTTCTTAAAGTTTAGTTTCTTGTTTGAAGTTGCTGACTTAGCAGTTCATTTACTTGGTTTGACCCTACTAATCATTATTTCTGTATTTCCTAATGAAAGTTGTATTTTTTCATTATGAGAATTGAAAAGGTTCAAGTGGTCGTTAACGATTTTAGTTATTCACCTTTGTGAATGTTCCAAACTGTGGCGAAATTTTCACGGAAATTATGAAAATTTCAAGTAATTTTTCTTGGTTCTTGACAGAGCGTGCCCTTTTTCTATATATATATATAAAAGAAATTTGAATATTTGGCTTTATTCGAAATAGTTTTCTTGCAGTTCATGACGCCGAAACGACATGCAAAAAGTGACAGGAAGTTCAAATGTTTCTAATTCGAAATAAAATTTATCTCATTACTGATGACATAAATAATTTGTTTTGAAAACATAAAATGGAGCCCTGAGTACCGTGAGAGCACCCAGCTATTTTACTACATCACTTTCATAAGCGATAAAATTTACTTGCTCGTTCCGAAGTTGGCACCGATGAATTCCTCCATAACTATTTACTTGTGGATTAAGGTTATAATGTAAAAAAACAACGTTGGCATATTCGAAAATTCTGGTAAATACAAGTGATCACGAATTTTCGTATTTGATACATGAGGTTGTATCACTGAGGCTCTCTGTTCGATTCCCAATCATAATGATCAAAGCTATATTAGTTTTTAACAATCATGGTAAACCGAGGTTAACTAAATTTTATCAGTATTTCAACGAAGAGATGCAGCAGCAAATTATCAAAGAAACTTTCCAGTTAGTATCGAAACGAGACGATAACGTTTGTAACTTTTTAGAAGGAGGAACCTTAATCGGTGGCTCCGATTATAAATTAATTTATCGCCACTATGCAACGTTGTATTTTGTATTTTGCGTCGACAGTTCCGAATCTGAGCTAGGCATTTTGGATCTTATTCAAGTTTTTGTGGAAACGCTAGATAAATGTTTTGAAAATGTATGCGAACTCGATTTAATTTTTCACGTAGATAAAGTACATTATATTCTGAACGAACTAGTAATGGGTGGAATGGTTCTGGAAACTAATATGACAGAAATTCTGACTAGGATAGAGGATCAGAATAAGTTAGAAAAGCAAGAAGCCGGAATTGCTGCTGCCCCTGCAAGAGCTGTCTCGGCAGTCAAAAACATGAACATACCACAGCAAATCAAAGATATGAAATTGCCAGACTTGCCACAGGCTATTAAGGACCTTAAATTCTGACCAGATGTTAAGAATCAAGTAACAAGTGAAGTCACAATTACAAATAAGTTGTAGCACCTTAAAAACTGAAATTGTTATATATATGTAAAATTTTTTTGATGAAAGTCTTGAAGTGCACAGTGATCATAATGCAAAATTGGAAGAAAGTCAGAATTAGATAATAATAAAGTACTTAATGTTGGGTCATATACTTGTACTAAAATTAAATAATCCTCCGGGATTTCATATTTTTTTACAGTGCTAATAAAAATAAGAACAAGAAAAAGAAAAACAAGGATATCATCTGATCAGTGAAAATCTATTAAATATTTATAATCATTATTATAGGCCCCAATTTAAATTATATAAACTTATATTGCTTATGAGAATGAATTTTATTATTAAAGTTTATTTATTTAAATAAAACCTGTTTTGTGTTTCATCCTGATGAAATTTCAAAAATTTGTCATCATGATGCTGTGAAAACTGAAAAATTTTTATGCCATCAAAGTGTTCTGCTTGGAAATTAATTTTGAATTTCCAATTGCAGGAGTTGGAGACTTGATAAATTCAGAGTTGTGGTTCTTTTAGCTGGGTTTCATCATATATTTTGTTTATAATTTTAATATGAGATCCAGTTTGGAAAGTAGTTGAAGTGAGGTTACCAATAAAGTAGATATTTTAAAGGGGAAAAATTTTGGTTTCCCCTTAACATGTAAGGGGTTGGCAAAAGAAGGATTTAAAATGATTATGCATGTAATGGCGGAATCGGTTGCTTACTGATCCTGCGTTACTTTACAGATCCAATCATGTTGGAAGTGCATTGATGTTGGGAGCCAAAACTGAGTCACTGAATTTGTCCTCCCGCTTCTATATTAAAATCTGAAGCAATCTCCCTTAATTGAAATATTTTAACCCATTTAAATGTGAATTCCTTAAGCTTTGTTATGGAAGATTCATAAATAAGGTGCGGTGCTGCGCAAGGGAATTGCCGCGCAGTTCGCTTTGCTTTTCAATTGGGAACGTGAGATCGCGAGATATTTTTTGCCATCATCGACCCGACTGTCGGTAAAATAATGGGAAATGGCAAAAAAACGGAAAATTTTTCGCGATCGAAACCCCCAGATGTTTCATTGTGAAAGAGGCACGAAGTGTGCATGCCTCGCCTCTGGGTTTCATTTGTAAAAGTGTTGCGGAAGTGCGGAGGAAGTGAGAGGACTTCCGCTCGATGGAAACGGAAGGACCGGCGCTGCCCGTCCCCGTCGCTTTCTCAACCAAGAAAAAACGGTTCACCGCGAGATTTCTCCCCAACCGGAAGATATCGTATGAGACGCCTCCGGCATGTCGCCGGCCAACGTCTTTTGGCTTTCGCTTTCCCTTCCTTCTCGTCTTCCGCCACTTCAGTCAATCGTTGAACTTTAAATGTGCGTATCATCATTCGAAAAGAAATGATACTCGTAAGTGTGTGCTCGAGTTCTCTTTGAAAGTTCATAATTAGCTTGATAAATCCCGAATGAAAATAAGAAGCCATCCTCGCTTACTGAATCCAAATAAACATTCTCTCCTGCGGTTTGAAAGTCGAAATTCGAAAACTCCCTTCGCGGGCGGATGTCAAATGTGAAGAGCGCAACCGAAATTTCTGGAACTTTTCGCGCAGGCTGACAAAACAAAATTCATTTTCGCGTTCGCATCGATTGCGCTCTTTCGCTCGTCGTTTTTTTACGCTCCTCCACAGCATCCGCAGGAAGCGGAAGTTATCCGAGGGGAGAATTTCACGTTTCGGCGGTAGGCCAATCACGTGGAGGAGAGAACGAAAGCCGACGTTGTTTCCGCCGACTCGGTTTCAGGCAAACGGGATTTGCGTGGGAGGCACGCGCGGTCACCCGTAAGGTTATCTTTCAATAATTTGTCTTCGTGGGGACGCGTGATCGGGAAATTAATGGTTTTCCCTCACAAATTCCTGCTTCCAAAATCCTCCTCCGCGAGCCGCATTTTCGCCGGCGCGGAAGGAACCTGCGTGCCACATGACGACTCGGTACCGAATTCTCTTTTCAGAGGAGTCGACGACTTGCGCTGTTGCTCGTCTTGGTGCACGTCATTCGCGTGGACTGTGGCGTCGGCCTCACCCCGTGGCAGTTCTTCGTGGGAAACGGCGACGAGGTGGGCAGAGTCGTGTCCGTTTCCTTCCGTCCGGACGACGGATTGAAGCTGAGGGAGAAGTTCGAGAGAAAATACGGGGTTCGGGGAGAAAAACTCGTCAGCAGCTTTGGAGACGGGTCGGAAGCGGCAGATTTTGATGTGGAAATCCACCGACTATCGTAGGCGATGATGTCGCTTGCGCCCGCCATTGCAGGAAACATAATATTGTGCACTCGGCACTTCTGCTGCAGAAATTTCTCCACCGTGCAACAGCTCGGCCAAACACCGAATGAGCTTTGAGGAAACAAGATATTGAATGCATATGTATAAATATTTGATATAATATGAAACACATTAAATAAGTATATAAAAATAACAAAACGATAAATGTATTTTCTTTTTTGACTGTATCCAAGGCGGATTAATTATACAACATAAAGCCTCAACGATTTGTTTATTGAACATATTTTATTATTAATGAATTCCTTCCAGTGGCGAATACGATTTATATTGATAGAGATCTGATCCTCCGTATCCGTACAGAAGTTTTCCTTTGCCATTAATATCATAATATGGGTACCTGTATTTCGGTCTGAAAATATAGGAAAAAATGATTATATTAATTATAGTCGTTCATTTTTAACGTTTTACATAGCTTTTTTTTTTAATGCCGATATTTCAGGCTCGTACGAAAAAAGTTCGGCTTTCATTTTGGAAATTTTACGTTTCGAGTCTGTACAATGCAAATATTTAGGAGCTTTTCCAGTATTTGTTCACGTAATTTTCTTTTCCTTTCTTTTTTTTTTTTTATTCAAAAAAGAGTGAACCGACCTTTCGAAGTACTGGAAGTTCGGGGCTTTGGGCTGAAGAGTAGCATCGCCTACATTCGCTATTAGACAGAACAGCACAAAAACCTGAAAAAAAAAAACAAAATTTTGATGTACATCGAAACAGATATCCTTTCGTGAACTCCAATAAAAGAGATGAGGCAGAAAAATTCACCAATTTGTGATCGGTTGGCACACTTCGCGTGTGCCTCAAGCTTTGCACTAATCGAACCGTAATTACCCAGGTCTCTTTGTGCTTTTTAAACCTCAAGGTGAAATGCATTAAAAACCATTGAATGTGTCCATATCTTATTAAGAAATAAAAGTGATAGTGCAATAAAAATCAAATTTTATTACAAGCGCGCTGCCTAGAAATACTTTTCAGTGAAAAAGTAACAGAAGACTTTGTCGTTAACAGTGAAAAAAGCAAAGTGCTTACGGTTGGGAGTACCGTAACTCTGCCGTTTCGTTTAAGTTTTCCCGGCTCGAAGACCCGTCCAACTCGCGGTTTATTGCAATAAGGAAAAATGCAGAAATTTGCCCGGGCTGCAAGGGAAAGAGCAAAGAATTTTCCGCCTTTCGGAGGAGAAATTTCCGACGTTTTGACCGCGGGAGAAACGCATTTTCCGTCCACCACTCGGGCGGAAGATTTTCCGGGCTTTCGGAAACAATTCGATATTTGGAGTCCACGTATTGATTTATGGACATTTTTGTTTCGTACTTTGGCCGATCACTCGCCGCGGATTTGGGAACCGGAAGAGGGGCTTTTCCCGTTCCCGAGCTGCTTTCTCAGAGTTCCGGCGCAATTTCCCGCATCGAAATGTGTTGTGGAAAACCCAGCGACGCCATTTCGAAGGTCGAAGAGTCACTCAACCCGAGAAAAGCTGGCCCCAAATGGATTTTTGTAAAGATCAATTCGTGGCCCCCTAAAGTCATTCCGGGGCTCGTTATCCGCCGGTATCTCGTATTAATCACCGAGGGCCCACCTCGCTTTGTCAAGCTCGAGCGTAATGTAAACGATCGGGATCGGTTAAAAAAATATTTTTTTTTTTTTCGGGAGGAGAAACGGTCGTGACAGACTGGAAACGTTCATGTTCACCTTCAAATGAGCCGGATTAACCTGAATTTGATCAAAGAACGCCGAATGATAAATGGATAACTTAAACTGAGTCCTTGAACGGAAAAATTCGGAGTCTCCGGCGGGAAAACTTTGCCAAAAGCTTCCAGTTTAGCGCAGTCTTATGCATTAAACCTATCCGGACATGACGCCTTAATCCTAAAATTTTCGATTAATTAATTGAAAATGCCAGAAGCCAGAACCCTAAAGACCGTGAAGATCTTTAAAAAAAAGTGGATTTCGAAATGAATTCGGTGACCTTCTAACATAAAACACATTTCAGGTACGGTAAAGGTTGTAATAAAGAAACTGGCCCGTTTAATAAGCAGGGATACCAAAGCAGAGGGATACCCACACTAAAACATTATCACTATTTCCTATAATTGAAACGCCTTTATAATGAGGGCGAAAGAACAAGATAAAAATGCCCAACAAGGTGCAGCCCGTCATTAGTTTCGGTATGCTCAACCCAAATATGCCCTAAATTTTTTTTGTGCCGTTGACGGATTTTTTCATTCCGGCAGAATCTTCCCATGCAAAAGATTCGTTCTTCCGCTGTTGGTTATTGATTAGTTATACCTTATTGTTGTGTACGGATAAATCGAATTATTGAATGCGCGACGGTCAAGCGACACGATATAAGAGCCCGTCAACTTTCATTACTTCCTTTTTCATTCTGCCGAATCCGCTCTTTTCTTTTTCTTTCGCATCACCCGCTTCAAAAATCGAAAGATTTTTTTTGTCGATACCCCCGGTGATGTAGAACTAATATTGTCTTTTACTTAATAAACATTATGTGGTTTTCATTTATAACTCGGGACAATTAATAAATCTTCTCTGCCGTCCGCCATTTTATCTGCTTTGTTGGCAAACATCAAAAATGGCGGACGAAATCAACAATTTCATTCACCTTCGATTGTTATTCAGCTCGTGGGCGTTTATTTCAGTTAAAAAATAAAAAAATTCCCGGGCAAAAAATTGGAATTTCCAATTAAGTTTCTGCCACATACGTAAATGATTCACTTGCCAAAATGGGACTTTTGTCTTAATCCGAATTAATACGGCCAAAATGTTTGGAACGTGAAAGAACTGATTTTGCTAACGCTGCCTCCGGAATGCGATGAGAGGAATGTGGTCGTCGACGCGGTTTGCGTATCCCGACGGGAGGGACTTATGGTTATTTATTGAGTAAATGACGTCATTCACAAAGAAAAGGGCATTTCAACGTAGCAAGGCGGCTTCATCTTGGAGCCATTTATATTATTCAATGCAAAAACATCTTTTGGTTTGGATTTCGTGTTTTCTTACAGGAAGACAGCTCTGAACGAAATTTATTTAACAGTTCGATAATGTTACTGGAATAAAAAGTTGATGAAAAGAAAATATTAAAGATCCGCCTTAAAAAAAATTTCACTTTATAAGTTGGACCATATACGAGCTCATATTAATCCCAAAAAACAATAGATATTTACATCATATGAAATTTAACAATAAACAAGTCTTATAAATTTTACTTCTATATGAATTTATTTCATAAAAACTTTTTCACATTTGCACTTATATTGTATAAGTATTACATCTTTTATTCGACAAAAATAATTATGAATTACAGCTCGATAGCGTTTAGACTTTCCATATCCGTACATTCTACAAATTCTTATACAAATCTGGATGTTATCAATTTTTTTACCTTACATTATTGTGTAGGAGGTTTCCAGCAGGGGGTCCACCATCGATTAAAAGGTAGCCCAGCTCCTTGTACTGAGAGGACAGATTTCGAACTGTCTAAAAAGCCTGCATTTGTAATTATTTACCAACAAGGATGGATGATGGTATCTCCGATTCAGATGGTCTCAGTGACGATTGTGGTGGATTGACTACAAACCTTTTAGCATACATTCTAACGCGGAAGGAGACAGAAGGATGGCTCAGTGCCACGGTCCATGGTTAGGTTTAATGTTTTCCGTCTCGTCTCGACGCTGCGGCAAAACTCCTCGACTTGAGGGCGATCACAGCCCCGAAAAAACCAGTTCTGCTTTCACCGTTGGAAAAACATGCTTCCGACTGCGTTACGTTGGAACAAACAGAAATACGAAAAACTTACCGCAAAACAGAATAAGAATTTGCCAGCCATGATGAGATAGCTGCGAAGTGACTGCTCCGTATGTTGTAATACCTTCAATTGGTGAAAGTGGTTTTTATGTTCTTCGGCTTGTCTACTTCCATGTGAACTATTACTTAACTCTCTCCCTGCTTAGATGCATCCGCTTCGAAGAACGTCGATTCTTCGCTGCAAGTTCTTCTAAAATTGCCGAATAAGCTGGCTAAGAAAACGGCTCGGCTGCAGCGTTTCCATTCGTTTGCGGCTTTTTATTAGAGTGCTCCAAATCACGGTAAAAGCAATTTCTTCTGCAATTACGAAAATGTTTTACGTATCTCTGGCCCTTTGTCCATCATCTAACACCTCGAATCGCCACTTTGTACATTAACAAAGAAATTATTGACGTCTGACTGTGGCGGAATATCATTCAGCACTTTCGTCCGAGGAGAGCAGTTCGTACCCTGCGGCATCTCCTCTCTCGGATAGTGACAGATAGGCACGAGAACGCAAAGTGGGGCCAATAAATGGATACCTCAATTTTAAGTTACTGCGAATTCGATCCCGAAAACCGTTTAGATCTACTCCGGATACCGACAAGCACTCGGTCTCACATTGCCCTAAACTGAGAGTTTCACGATAATTATTAACTTAACCTCCAAAAGCTTTTTACTAATAATTGCCAATAAAAATCAAGCGAGTACTTTCACGTCACGGGATCCTCGCATTTAACATGAGCAAATCTGGCAAACTATATTCGTGAACCATGAGTTTTGAAGAAGATTTAAATGTTTTTGATCGGTTTCAGATTCGAAATTCTTCGCAAATTGCGTAGATGATTAAAATAGGAATATAAAGAAATTTTTTTTACAGATCAGGAAAAAAGAAGTTTCAACGCATTGTACTTTTACGAAGATGTCGCTACGTTTATTCGGTTTGCACGAGATCCTGTTTTTCATTTCCATTGTCACACAAATAAGCTTAAATTCTCCAAATTGGCTTGTTTCAGGTTTGTAAATTTGAAGAACCGAAAGATGTTTTAGCGCATAAAAGGGCATTGGTTATAACCAGTCGTGGGTATCGGTGGGAGTGGTTTGATTGATGTGACATAAAATGAATGAAATTGTAAATGGGATCATTTGCAGACGTGTCGAATGCCTTTTTCTGGATCAGCAGAAAGGGTTAAAGCCCGAACTTTCGCCAGCAGGAGCCGCGATCATCAGCACAATCACGGCAGGAGCAAAAATGTCGAATTCCTCCTCCCTTGCCGACAAAATTCCTCTTCTGCAGACGATGGACCGAACTCCCCGAGTGATCGTTGGTGCATGCGAAATGCTTTTTTTCGTCTCAAACATCTTTTTCCTGGTATCGCCAAAAGATGAGAGTGGACGCTGTTGTTAACTTCGGTAATGTAGCTTTATGAAGTATAACGCACCCATACAGCTAGATAACCAAAGAAAAAAACCAGCGTCACAGCGCAAACGTCCGGTGGTCCCTCCAATTAGGAGGAGACTGCACTAATGTCAAATTGCTCGAGAAAGAGATGATTTACAAATTTTAAAAAGGGTAGGAATTCAAACCGAAGAATAATGAGAGGCAGCCCAGAGTCGGCGGCGGATAAAAGGAAACCGGATTTAACCACTTTTTGATGTACCTGAAACATGGGCGCACAACAACAACGCCTTTAATTTCTTTTTTTTTTTTCTGCATTCACATTGCCAACAATACGAATTTCGGCCTTTTGTTATGCCCGAGCAGGTAGGTTCGATGCCTTTCCCTCGAAGCGCCGTGAAATTCGGGTACAACGAAAATATGTCAAGGTAGAAAGCCCCCGGTCCATAAATGCCAACCACTTATGGGGAATCGCCATAAATCCTGATTGTGTTTCGGAGCTATTGAACTCCTCGCTTTGTGCAGAAAGGGCAGAAGGCGGATTCGGTTGCAGCAGCGACAAAAATCCTTCGGTGCGAACCACGAGGTCCGACGATGCCTTTGCCGTTCCCTCGCACGGATGGAGATGAAGGGATGGAAAGGGTTGAACCTGAGGGGGTGGGGATGCAAAGAAGGTCAAAATATCAAGAGATGGTGGGAACTTTCTGACCGATCCTCGACCGGGCAGAGCAAGATCATGTGAAAAGTTTTCGTTTGAACCTGAAATGGCTGGCTCGATATCGGAGAATAATGTTTGAATTTATTATTGTCGTTATTTTTATATGTGATCAATATAAGGTTTTATAAGTGAAATCAGGCTCTCAGGTAGAGTTGCCAAGGTACCACGGCGAAGGGACGGAGGAAGGGGAAGGGGAGGGGCAAAGGAATTAATCCAGTTGCGTTGCTCACCCTCCGGCGGTTTCCGCTTCGTCACTGGATTTACAGCTAGAACCGCGGCTCTTGCGGCTCCCCGGGTCCCGCGGGTTTCTACATCCCCGCGGAAAACTTTCGCCCTGCCCTCCGAGAGTTTCTCCGGTGCAAACGTCTATTACCACGATTTCAAAACCGGTTCGGTGAAAAACTCGTTTCGAACTTCGATTCGGGTCTCGTTCCACGACTCTCCGGAGGAACTTTTCCCCTGGTTGGCGGCCCTCCGACCGTGCTGGTCGCAAAGAATCCGCGAGCGCAGTCTTGACCTTTGGTATTTCAAATTATTCCGCCATTTTGTTCGCTCGCCATATTGAATCGCATCGAGGATTTTGCTCCCGAAGAAGGGCCCGGAATCCGGGTGCGAGTCAAAACTCCCGGGGCGCCTCACATGGAAAGTCCTCGCTCCCCGGTTCGGCGGAGGAAAAAAAATCAAAAAAAGAAAAAGCTCCGTCGAAAAACTGAGAGTAAAAGAATTTACCTGCTCGAGTCCAGAAGATTCTTCGATGATGAAAATTATTTGAAAAAATGATAAATGTTTAAAAAATATACATCAAGTGAGAAAACCGAACGATGCAACTACACCTTAGTTAATGGCCGACTGACAAAGTGTACTGCCCACATATCGAACGCTCTTCAATCCGGTATTCATTTTCGTGCCTCAGGTGTAATGGAATAAGGGAACACATGACCAGACGGAGAGCGTAATCGAGTTTGCAGCCTCCGGATCGACCTTCTTGGACGTGGACCGTGGCGTTGGATTCTTCTTCTGCCTCCTCCCGGAGTCCGCCGCGCTTTATCCCGGGTTCCTGCAGACGACTTCCACCCCCGTCTGTCATCCGCCGGTCGCCCTGCAACGTCTGCCCCTTTGCTCCACCCGTCCAAGATGGAGACTTTCCTCAGCGCGAGCGACGCCATACCTGCATGTTCCTCTCTGCCTCGCACGTTTCTTCCATTCCTCGCCTCGAAATGGCGAATTTCTTTGTCCGCCGATCGATTTTTCGTATTGGCGCAAACGGCTTCGGCCTTTGTCTTCTACGGTCGTCGAGGCGGCTGACGACGTCAGGATTTGCTGCCCGTCCGCGACGAGAAGAGTCCGAGATTTCATCTTAAAACGTTTTGAACCGACGCCGTCGGGGCCCAGGTTTCCCAACCGGAGCCGGGCCATGCGGTGGCTCGGTGGTGGTGGAAACGAAGTTAAACTCCGGCCGGTTTTTACCATATTCGTCCAGGTTTATCCAGAAAAGATCCCGGATGATGATAATCGGAAACCGCGTTGGTTTCGCCATCTTGCAGACGCTAGCCGCGTCGCCCGGAACGGCTCGGAAGGGGAGACGGTGTCGACGGTGCGGGAGACCTTCGACGGACCAATTCTCCAGGGATCAACTATTTCTCGATGTCATTAAAAAAGTAAAATAAGAATGAAATAGTTGCTTGGTCATGGCGGGCTGGAGCTGGACCACATTCCATCCTCTCAGTCCGGTCCATAAAAAACATACTCACCTCTGTCTACCTGCGCCGTTTTCGCCTGTACACTCATCCTCATCAATGTTTGACCTTTGTTTGCTTTCGAGTCTTGTTGCGACTTTGCGTCCCTTGTTTCTCATCTCCGTTGAAATGCCTTCATTCCCGATTCGATTCGCGGCAAATGGAGGAGAGGAAACGATCGTTTTGCCCAGTTAGCTGCCTTCTTCGGGGGGGATTCGGTCGGGGAACGAAGACGACGATTGCGGTTCCCGACGATTGCAACCTCCCGAAGTTTCTGACGTTACCCTCGGCCCGTGCAGCAGCGAAGGGCCCCCTCCCCCCCCCCCGAAGGTGACGAGAACCGCAAACCTCGTTCGCAATCCGAAGCGGCAGATCTTGGCTGCTAAGGGCGTGTTCCTCGACCAAGTTGGACCTGGAGAATTTCAGGCCAACAACTTTTGTTCCAATTCAAATTTACGTTTGTAACCCACCAGGTCGCGCGTGCGAAGGCGAACGCGAAATTTTGACTAAACCATACATTTTGATCCTTTTCGAACCTTAGGCACTCGGGTCGATTCGTGTTTCTGTTCAATTTCGACCTCGAATCAGAGATCGCGCACACCTTCGCTGGCTCCCGGTGGCAGTAATCATCTTGAAATGGAAATGTTCAAAAGTTCTGCAATGAATTTTTTTTTTTTTTCATCGGCGAAAAGCCGTAAATTTATATTTTCCGTGCAATTTCCCTTCAAAAACTTTTACTTCTCGTTTTTGAAATTTTCTTTTTTACCACCATTCCGGTTAACTTCCGAGTCGAAAGCGAAAAAAGTGAAAACGGTTTTGGTTTTGACCCTTTCTGGAGAACGATGAGAAGTACGGAGATCGACCCCGTGCACGGCGAATGCGTGAAGGTGCCGCGTTCTGCTACCTTATCCGTCGTCGGATTTCCCTCAAAATGCGATCCTTTTAAATGCATTTTCCGAGCGGAAAAGCGAATGCTGGCGACATCGTTGGCAGGAAAAAATGGACTGCGCCTCCTGTATTCGAATCAGGCTTCCCGCCGCACGTTTGCCTTTGTCCAGTAGTCTTTTGTGCGACGGACTAATAACCCTGATAATGGGTTATCGAAATTTTGCCCGAAATTAAAGTTCATCGCTGTGATGCTTTCCCGAATAACGCACATTTTGCCCGTCATTTTCGACGTTCGTCATGGCGATCGCACGCCTGAGAACGCCTGAAAGTTGCAGCATTTCGAATACTCTCCAAGTTGAGGCTCTCTTGCTCCAACCCGTTGCTCTGTATGCTTGATATCAACAGTAAAACCTTGAAAATCTAAAATTAATATTAATTTGAACATCTCCACTATCGTTCCGAGGCGAAGTGTGTAAAAGGGAGCAGATTATTTTTTCTTCAGATGTCTCTAAATTAAATTTTAGGTCTTTTTGACTTTCGGAGTGTCCCCCTCCAGATCTGATGCAAAGTTGGGTATTCAGAGATTGTAGGAAGATTTGATTTTTTGCCGAAGTTTCGAAGCCATTCTCGAATTGTGTCGCGACTTGGATATGGCCATTTCTCTTTTCTCCCTCAGGTCTCGCATCTTTGCTTCTTTCATGTGAAGCAGCATCCTGGCCTGTGCTTCTTTCTGCTTCTCCTCTTCCTTCAATCTGAAATCCAGAGAACGGGATTTGCATCGGTTGATGTTTTCGCGGACGGGGAAAGAGGACCATTTCGCGGTCCGAGAACGTGCGAGGTCTAAGGTTGAGTATTTACTTATTATAAATTAAAGAGTGATATTCCTTCTTGATCTGATTGTTTTCCATCGCCGTCTTCTTCTTCCATTCCGCGGTGCCGGTAACCTTAGCCTCTTTCATTTCCTGGCAGGCCTTTTTGCGTTTTAGATTTTCCCTCTGAATTTCCTCAGTTTTTCGCCTTATTTCATCCCTCAAGCTTTTGGCGGCTTGCCACTTCATGTCCCGCTTCAGGCTGATCGTTGGAAAATATGAAAAATTGTATTAGAAAACGGGGAAGTTTTCCTTTTTTAAAAGCGGCATCGGTGAAATTTCGCCGGAGCGGACGAGGATCGGGATCAGTGCCGGAAAACTGTCGCGGTGGGTTGAAGGAAAAACTCGATCGGCGACAGTAAATCGCTCCATAAAAATGTCGCCCGAATTATGGATTAAGCATTAAAACAGTCGAATAAAAAAAGCCCCGCGCCCTAAGGGAAACGCGGGTTGTGAGGATGCTTCTGATTAGTGCAGTGGTGCGCGCCTTGATATTTGCGGTTATGCATTTTGAAATGATGGAATGAACAACCGGGAGTCTAAACATTGGAAAAAGGATTCAGCTTAGGCTCGGGTTTATTCTTAAATCATTAATCCGAATCCTACTGAATTTTGTGAATGTTTCAATTTTTACCTTTTTAAGCAAAGCATTTCTCGTTCAGAACAAATAAAAACTTTTCTCGTTGACATTAATTAATGGAATTAAATTCAGTTTATTATTATTATTATAATTATCTCATGAATAAATTCTTTCATTTTGGGTTTTTCTCCCGAGGTCCCGGTCACTTTTTCCTCTAAAACCGGGCCCTAAAAGCATTCTCCGGTTTGTCCGGGAAATTCTGATTGGTTTCCTTTCGATAACTCGAGCCATTACATAATGCAAACAATGGATCGCGGTTCAATTTTAATGTCGTCCGTTATTAATATCGGGATCGGTCCCGCTTCTCTAAAGTGTGAGATATATGTTGCTCTCAAAATTTTTTCTGTGTTCCAGTGGTTGTGCAGACATTCGGAGATTCCTTTGCACATGTGTGCAAAAATAAAGGTTTCAGGTTTTATTATGAGTAGTTTTCTCGCGCGATGATATACGTTTTCAGTGCCTTAAATCATCTCCTGCACTAAATTATCACTTGTCTCATTCACCTTTCTTCCTTTATCCTCTTTGATTTTTCATCCAAAATGAGTTTTAGCTTTTCTTCTGCTCTTTTGCATTTGTCCATGCAATATTTCATTTTCAATTTGCTTTTGACGTTTTCCTCCATTTCCTGATTCTTCTTCAACTGACGACGAAGCTCCTCTTTGACTGGTGTGACGGAGTCACATTTCAGCTTCTGAAAATATGTAAAGCCTTATTTTATTTCAGAATCGAATTGTGATAAAAATAAATAAATAAAATTCTTCGACTATGTCATTTCCACCTCGGCTTCCGTCAAAAAAGTCACAGACGTAGTAATTTTCGATACATTTACAGACTAATTTTTAATAACGAAAATGCCAAAAACTTTAATAAATGCGTTCCATGAGATTTTGGATTTTTACTGTTGAAACTGTTTGTCCAGCAGTGGCACGCGAGAATAATCTGATTGGGTTGTAGCTCATTCAGAAGATGATTTCCCACTTTTTGCAAATTGCTAAGATAATGTAGCAATCGAATAATTGTAAATATCAAACCTTTTGAGCAGAAATTTCCTTCTTCCTCCTTTCTATCCTTTCATTTTTTTCGTTTATTCTCGTTTCCAGAAGGATTTTCTCCTCTTCTGATATATCAGTTTGAATCTTCTTTCTCCAGCTGTTCTCCATATTTTCAATTTTTCTTTTCTGAGCGATGTATTCATTCAAATATTTCTTTTTCTCTTCCATCGCCTGAAACAAAAATAAAATTATTTATTACTTACACATTTTCGTAATAAATTCGGCTTAATTTTCAAAAGAAGTATGTTATGTTGAAGATTGCTTAAATGCGATGGTCAAACAGTCTAAGTCTGGGCATACAGAGCAAAAATGTACATTTCCTATACAGGAAATTTTGAACGAGACGGAAGACTGATCCGAAAAATTTCATCAGCAAGAAAAGACGATGCCTTAAGGGAGGGCTTATAACGCAGGCAAAGAAGACAGAAGATTTAATTGAACACAGCAAAGATTTTTTTTTAGATTTTCAGCATATTTTAATGTAGGATAACTTTGGATGTTGTTTAAGAACTTAAAACAAAAATTAACCTTTGTGTACCGTTTCTTTTCTTCGGTCCACATGGTTCTAATAGATTGGGCCATTTCCTCCTCTCTTATGGCTTCTTCTCTTCTGAGGGCCATCAGTCGGAGAATTTTCCTGTCTTCTGCAGAGAGTTCCGGATGGACATTTCTGAAAAAAAAAAAATACCAAAAAAAACTCTTTTAGCAGTTCCTTTAGCTTTTCTTCATCGAAAATACAAAGGTCTATATTTTGGCTTAGGAGAAAAAGTTTAAAGTGAATTTATTTATTACGGAAAGCACATCTCTTTCTGGTCTCCAAATCTCGACAATTCTTTGTTTTGGCAACTTTTGACATCTTGGAAAAACTTTATTCGACATTATATCATTAGACCTTTTTGCATCTGACGAAAAAGGAGAAAATCTGAAGCCCACCAAAAAAATTTCAAAGCACCGAAAGTTGTCTTCCAGTAAAGAGAACTTGCAAAAACAAATTTTCTGTTACCGATTCCAAAAATTTAGCAAGTTTTTACATATTTTTTTTGAATATTGCAAAATTTTTGCGGCGTCGCGACTTTTCAGTATGGAAAAATCTTCCGTTTCTTCCACCAACATCAAGGAAAAAATAAGCTTCGTGAATATGCTCCTTATTTCCCTGATGACTTTAACAGTGTCGAGAAAATGTAAAACACTCACTCGTATAAAATAAGATTCGATGAAACTTTGGTCCTGCGCCCAGAATTTATTCCAGAGGATTTTCCGTGAAGATCCGACACTAAGTTAACGCCTATGTCATTGGGAAAAAGGCTGGACTCCAGCAGCGATGGTTCCAGAGTAACGGGCTTGTACTTGATCATCATATTCTGCCTTTCAAGCCAGTTTTTCCTGTGTTCTTGGCTGATGACCGACATTCTACTGCACATCTTCATGGTCCTTTACAACTGGAATTAAATTGTTCTACGGTAAGGGTTTGAATTCTTGAATTTAAAACTAAAGAGAAAACTCTGCGAAGCGATATTTAACAGCAAGAATCCACATTCCATTGTCTCCTTTATCTGAATGATAACTCCTCTTATCTGACAGTTTCATTGTATTCTATATCATTCATACCTGAATAATTTTTCTCACTTTTAAAATTACAATTGTCGATTTCATTATTATAATACATAAATGTTAATTTTCAATCAATACTTTCGACGCTCATTATCCGCTAGAGGGAACATCATACTTCTGCTCAGCAGTTTGTAATTTGATATGATTTCCATTTCGGTGTGCAATGTTATATACATCATTCATTTCCTCAAATTAAAATCATAATGGTTTAATTATTCTTCGCTACGTTTCAGCCGTACGTTCATGCATTTACCTATTATCCGAAATTTTATTTGTGTAATAAATACTACAGATTTCTTTATTAATTAAGCCTTTTTAATTAACCTAATTGAATGTAAAATTTAAAAATTTATGAAAACTTACTTCCCAGCTTCGGCTTGAAGTGGTGACGGGCGCTTTCAAGTAGAAAGTTAAGATCGAGAAAACAATAGCGGAATGTGCACGGATATGGGGAGAAGGTGCGGAATGTCATCGGTACCAGGTACGGTGTAACTCCGGCGCTAACGGTGCTGGAAAACGACAGAATATTATTCTCCACTTGCTGTCTTTCTCGTGAAAAACCGATCTTCTCTGTCGATCCGACAGTTTCGATTCCAGACGCCTATGGCGCATTTACTCAAAATAATACCCTTGGTCATTGCGAGGAAAAATTACTTTCTTCTTTCTCGTGAACTTTTTACAGAATTTGCACATTTTTATTGTGCAATATATTTTCGAAATATTTTAATATCTCATTAATGATGTGCATTTTAATATATGTATGCTAATATTTTCGATTGCATAAAATAGTATTGTAACACTTCGATTTTAGTTCCACAAAAATCGACTGGTGTAAATTTATTCGTTGATGTAGCTGCACAAAAAAAAAATTTAAGGAAGTTTTGTTACTGTTTAAACTTGAAATTCACATTCCTAAACGGGATCAGTCTGTCCCTCTCTGGCCGCTGCAGCGGAACCGATGGAAGGTGCAAGCTACGCATTTGGCAAACGTCAAAATTTTCCTTCTTGATCTAAATCTTTCGGGGCGAAAACTCCTTTGGAACTCGGTTTTTGACTGAAGAGCTTTCGACTGCCGGGATAAGAACCTTTTACTTCTGCAGGAACTAATCTAAAATACCTTCTAATGGATTTTTTACACCCCATTTGCTTTTCTGTATGGCTTCAGAAAAAAAAAATTGTTCGAATCTGAAACTTTATTACTTTTCAGACAAAAAGAGAACGCAAGAAATTTTTTAATTAGTAAACAGCAGATGGGTGCTCGCAGACCAAAAGATCACTTTTGGGATTTTCGATGTAAGCGAATCGATTATGAAAAATCAATTTCAACTTTATTCCTTTTTCCGAGGTTTTAATTAGGGAAACATAACTTTCATCATTCATTGTGCGAGAGTAATAATAAGTGATCGTTATGGCGTGGAAGTTTTTAATATTCCGGATAGAAAATTTCAGGCGCGATTCTGAATAAAATTTTCCGGGAAGGGGAAAGGAAGCCGCGTATGCGCCCAACTTTCGATTCCGAGCTCTGTTTCGGTTCTGCCACAGTCTCAACGTGGTGCTGACACGCAGAGAAGAGAAGTGAACCTTCGGATGCCGAACTTTTGCTCGCGAGTAAAGCCTTTTGGGTGAAGCTTCAGTTCTTCTGTAGCCATTAGGTTGAACTAAGGTAAAAATCTATTACGAACCTAATTATAAAGTTATTCGAATTTAGGTAACGTCTTGTCCGGTATCTCTCACAACAGGCAACTTTCGTCTCTTTCGGTCATACAAAGGTTTGCATTTTTCCAAGTCCATTCTCCTTACACTCGTTGCGCTCCTTGGCGGAAGTTATGCGACGTGTGCTTACTTACGATAGTGAAATGTCTTTTACGATTTCATTGTGTGAGATTCAAAGGTTTGAGCTTTTAACGCCTAATGTGACCGATCTCAGTTTTGCGAGCCTGTAATCTTCTGCAAATTAAATGACGATAAGGAATGTACATCGCGAAAGTTCAATTCGCATTACCACGAGAATCACGAATAAAACCGAATTCAAATGCTGCCTGCTGAAGGAAAGATGACTAAACATTTCAGTGAAAATAAAGGAATCGTTACCGGGTAGTACTTACTGGTACTTGGAAATTCTTTGGTTTTCACGGTCAAGAAAAGTCAGTCAAGACGGTGGAAACGATATACCATACTGAGACGAGGTTGGATTCACGTAAGTTTGGGGAGAATGCACAGAATGACCATGCAGCATTGCCGGAGAATTTAATCCGATCCCAAAAGCTTCCCCTAAATGGTGACTAACCTGCACATTAAAGATGTAAATATACAGTGGAGCAACGAAAGATGGAGGCAAAGTGGGACGGGTTGATGCTGTTGGAGGCAAAAGTTTCATGATCGTGGAAGAGAAAATTACAAACTTTTTCAAAAAATTTCGATATCCGAGCTTTTTTGAATTGCTGCAACCAGCAAAATTTAGGCAGTAACCAAACGCGATTGCTTTAAGAAAAACCTGAATTTTATTCGAAAAATTTGACCGCAGCTAACACTTTTCACTTGACGGTAACGCGGCTTTTAACATCCATCACTTACAATTACGAGCTTCGTCTTTTGGCTCTCGGTTTATAAATGTAATATATAATTGAATATTAAATATTTCTAAAAAAATGCGAAGCACTGTTGTGGCGTCACGGCCGGGAAGTCATCGGACTAAAAGTTCATCAGCCAGGTCTTCGCCTTAAACCAAAGTCATGGAAATGATATTGTCAACTACACGCACTTTTATCAAAGCAGGTAGATTATTAAAATAAAACAATAAAGAAATACGGCAAAGTTTTTATTTATATTTTTGCAACTATAAATAATGTGTCGTTCATGAAAAACGTACGAAATGTTTACAAAATCTGACGAAACGCAGCTTTTAAGCCTTCCTACGGCTTTATGTTTTTCCATATTTTCCCGCATTGCCTTTTCTTGGAGTTCATTAAAATCTTTTCCCAATCCGAGCTGATCTATTGAAGGAAAAATTTCCCGTTCCAAGCAGTTCATAATATTTTCCCTCTTTCTTGTGGGAAAATTACTTTTGTTACTTTTCCGGATGTCATTCATCATTTTTTGGACTCTTTTTTTTTTGCCATGGTGGAATTTGCTGGTTTACCTTTATTAATTTGTTTTTCCTTGGTTTTCCATTTGAAATTGAAATATTTTGCGTTTATTGCATTTGCATTCCGCATCCGCTTGTTCACGATGTGGTTTTAGCACTTGAAGAGATCACCCGAGATCAACAATAATCTATTTTACTAATTTCTACTATGTCACTTTCCGAGATTATTTTCATTTCGCTGTTTTACTTGTCCGTTCGGTAACATCTTAGATAACAGGATTTTTTTTTTCCTCTGAACATGAGGACGTTTTCTACGGTTCTTTCCTCTCATAATTTCAAAGTCGATAACTAAAATATTCCCAACCAAGGCTGAGCTTAGGTTATGAAAAATCAAATTATCTTTCAAAGTGCACTTAATTAAAGAGTTTTGGTTACGATGCCGGTAAATGTCACCGCTTCAGATATAAAGACAAATTTTGTTGCGTCTTTGTGCTTTGGTAGCACAAAGCTCCTGAAAGAAAGTGTTTTGAATATACGTGATTTTGCGATCTCCAAAGAAATTGTTTGAATGAGTCAAGAAACGTTTCAGTTCATTCCTTATGATATACAGACTATTTTAAAAAGATTTATTTTTAATTTCATAAATATAGACGGCTAATAATGTCACAGGACATCACTGCCTGCAGTTTAATTTCGCGAATCAGTTTCCATTTATTTATTATAGATTTTAGAATTGCCACTGAGGCGGAGGTCGAAATCTGGATCAGTGGCTCGAAGCGGGCACAGCAGTTCGTGTTTGAGGTAATTTCGGTTTACTGCAAGTTCATCCGGACATTCGAAATTCAAACAGCAGCATTAACTTCTTAAGCATTAACATCTCCATTCTACTCTTTTGTTGGCTATTTGAAAACCATTGATGTGTCAAAATGCCAGATAAATGAGAGGATTTCGAATTCGGAATCTCGCGGGGCCCATAAATCTTTTTGAGAAAACTTCAGGATCCAAACCCTGGGCTTTTGATTTTTCGCTCTTCCATCAATCACATCGCTCAGGCTAATTTTTTTTCATCCAATTATCATAAATTTTCTGCAGCGTTTTCCTTAATTTCATCCTTTTTTCTTGGTTTGCGTTTCGGGTTCCTCTTTCACTTTTAGACGGCCTCCTCGGTCGTCGCGTAGACGCCCCGAGTTCTGCGACGCGAAATTTTCCGAAAACAGCCTCTCGTTAATCGAGAGCTGCGCACTGCAGAACGAAATGGCAAATCTCAGAAACGGCCTCGTTGCTGAAAATAAATCGGCAATTCCAATGGAAAAAAATTTATAATTTAATTGATTAGCTAGCTCTTGGGGAGAAACTTGAAAAGCATTGGAGAACGATTTTCCCGGGTCATTTTCGGAACGTCCTTTTTCAAATTTCTTTGCCGTCATCGCAAAATTTCTCACCGCTCTTCGCTGACTTCGTATATTGTATTATTATTGTCTATTTTAACGTCCGCCTCGAATTCGTTTTGTTTTCCCTGATGGGATCTGGCCGCGAAGAAAGAAGACGGAGAGCAACCCTAAGCTGCAAGTATTCGAATAATAAAAGGAATTTTGAATATTGGATGACATATTACCAAAAATGGGGATAAATGGAATCTGAGATCCTCTGATAACGCGGATTTAATGAAATTGAGAAACTCGACATGAAATTTTAGATCTATGACACTGCTCGGAAATAAGTTTTTCAAAGCTAATTTGAAAGGAAATGGGACATTTTCAACTAAAAAATATTTTATAGAAATCACTTTTTCAAAAGACCATGAACCTTTGCGGTGGAGCTGACACTCGTATTCCGGATCTCGGATTAATGAAATCTTTTATGTTGTACTCAGGCCTTTAATGCCACAACAGGATTCGAATTATATCGTTGCTTAATAGTTCGAAAATCATCACAAAATTTGGAGCATTCGGCGAGCACGGTCGGACGAATTTGATACTTAAACTCTGCCACATGAAAATTCATTTCCGAACGTATTTGAAAGGAAAATAAAATTTTATAAATCCAAAAATAATGAATAATTAAAAGGTTTTTTTCAATATAGAGTGACGTAATTATTTATGATAACGATGCGTCATTTACACGGTTTTTTCGGTCCTCTGCAGGCGCGCGTTCTAAGGAATTTCCTCTGTTTTTCAAATGCTGATGGCAGATTCGATATTTCTAAAGACTGGACCCCGAGATAAGATAAAAAAAGACGAAAAAGAAATGTATGAACGGAAAAGAATATTGCCTATTTCACTTGGTACGTGTACGCTTGGATGGTGCAAGGGATGCTGAACACAGAAGAGCATTATTTGAGAAAGGACATGTTTCAATGCAGTTTAAATTGCATAGAATGTGAGCTTCATAAATGTGTGAGAAGAAGTTGGATTTTGCTTTTGCGAAACCCGCTGGCAGACCATAGTGCACGGCACCGTTGAACTGGGTGATAGGGAATCTTTGAAGCGAAAAAATGGAGCATGTTTTCAGACCGATGTAAATCTTGCAAATTCACGAAGATATCAGAAAGTATGAAGTAATAGATGGGATCTTCCAAGATGCGCGAGATTTTGGCAGTTAAAATAAAGGTGCTATAAGTCAATCTTTTCGGCAAGATCTTCGGGAATGTAACTTATTCTACAGAGGATATAAGGGAAGTTGATCTGCGAGGGAAAAAGACAGTGCCGGTTGATGAGTGTCTTTTTGGGTATAAGTTGTAATCGTATGAATAATAAAGAATAGATTCTTGCTTCTTGCCTATGAATGTGATTATGCAGATTAGAAATGGTTTAAATCGTTTTTTATGACTATTATGACATATTTTTGAACGGGATAATAGTTAAAGAAAAATAAAGACATTCGTCGGTGTGGGTGGATTTGATGCAGACGAATGAAGGTTTTCACCTATGGGTGTTTGGTTATGAAAAACGTTCAAAAAGGGAATTTGTAATTTTTTTCAATTTCCATTATGAATGAAACCGAGGTGATGAAGCGAAGTTGGGTAGCAAGAGCAGATGACGGAGGCCTCATTATCATAACAAAAACAGCGCGAGGGTTCTGGATCGCAAAATCGAAGAACGCCTTGATTGGACTGAGAGAATACCAGCACGAACAACTCTCCGCACTACAGGAAAAACTAATTCAGATCGCCAAATTAGTTGAAAGAGAGATAGTTGCTAAATTATCCAATTCTGTTAGGGAGGAAGTAAAGATTAGAAGATCCAAGGATTATGAAGGGATCATTAGTAAAAATGGATTCAACGACAAAGCTGACAAAGATAACGGTTGGTTTTATTCGGGTTTTGGAGGGGATTCAATGAAAATATGTGGATTTCCAGATATAGCATGGACACTCATGGAGGACAAAAAAATTTGAAGGAAAGGATTTGTATTCGAGACATATATGCAGGGAGGAAGTCTGAGGAGGCAAGTTTCTGTGTGAAGTTATTAGCTAGAGCCTAAACTAGGTACGGAGTAGGATTTGAAATAAAAGAATCCTTGGGGATTTTTGTCAGATGAAAAAAAGAGATGAGTTATTTCTGCGCAATAGCTTTTTGTAAAAAAGAGACGTTACTTCTTTTTGAAAAAAAGGACTGGAACATTAGTATTCTTGCATTGTTTTTTAATAGGCACGAAGCTGTTACTGAAGACATGTCAGGTTGAGATGCTTCAGGAAAACTGAAGTCTTTGCGATGGATTTTTCCTGCCTTTGGTTATGCGATATGAAGGATTCGAGCGGGATGAGTACATCCTGGATAAATTTGGTTTCATAGGAGACGGCGGAATCAGGCACGTGAAATACGCAGATAAGATTTCGTTTGAGATTGGTAATATTTCGAGTTTACGAACGAAATTTTGAATTTGGGATGTGGCTCTTTCTGGCAGAACTTTCTGCTTAAATTGGTCACTTACTTTTAATCTTTTTCTCCCTTTTGCCTTTGATGGGATATAATATTATTAAAAGTTTTATTTTAAAATGATGAAATTTTAATGCCGAAAATATTGAAGAGGATTAGAGTGCTATTTTAGGGTCTAATGTGTAAGAAGTTTTCCTCAGGCATGTGTTGCAGAAACCAAAACCAAAGAACTTAAATTTTTAATTTATGCAAACAACAAATGCCTACAAATGAAAACGTTGCACAAAGAAAAAAAAGTTTTCAAATTCAAAGTTGTGAGATTGAATTCCGAATATGTACTTTTAAAAATGAAAAAGAAAATGAAAATCTCTAAACTTTGGAAAAAAAAATTGCAAAAATGTCCTAAATTATTTGTTAAGTTCATAACTGAAAGTTTCGGAGTTTTGAAGTATGCAGCTTTTGTCTTTTTTCGATTATACAAAAAAATTCAGAGATTAAAGGTCACTAAAGGCAGTTATGTATATAAATAAATGTTATTGTAGGATCTTGTGAATAGTTGGCTCAATGTTCTTTTTTCATCAAGCTTATTCGAAATCAAGTTCATTCCGTATAGATATTAAAGAACGATTGGCACCTACTAATGAATCAAATGAAATTCTCCTCTAATTGAAAGCTTTCATTATTTCAGCAGTTTTAGAGCCAAAATTTAATTCGAATATTTTATTTACTAACCTCCTGATCGAAATATTTACTTAAAATTTGGTACATTTGTGATTGAACATACTTCGACAAGATTTGAATGGAAAAGAAATGGCTGAAAACAAATCCTTTTTTAATGAGATATTAAAAAATTGAACTTTGAGTGAATTTCCCGATGTCATATGAATTCAAGCTCTGACGGTAAAAATATTTCAGTCACGAGCGATATGAAGACAAAATTACATATTTCTTATATTTGTAACAATTCTATTCAAGATAATATTTGCTTTATTTGCTCGTTTCATTCATTAATTTCTTTTATTTTTTAGGCCTGATAATACGTAAATTAAAATTAAAAATTTAATATCTTGTAATTTTTATTGGCGTTAATTTAATAATTTTCTTTCAGTACTTATTACTAAAAATTTCCATCACACTTTACATATATTCAACTAATATATCAACTAATTCATATCTAATATATAATTCAAGATCAACTAATATATCATTTAAGATCAAAATCCTGATTTATAGTACCCGAAAAAGAATTATAAATATCAAATTTTCAATATAAATTAAATTTTGTTTAAAATCGCCTAAGCTAGAGATAATGAAATATGCTATTAAATCTTAAAAAAAGGAATTTTAATATATGATGAGCACTTGGTATAGTTAAGATATATAGTGCAAAACAATTTTGACACTCGCAATAAGTGAGCTATAATGTTGAAGCTATGTGTGTGATATTCGATTTTCTGGGTTTCAAACAGTATCGCAGGCCTTTTGTGAGAGTGTCTGATGATGTTGTTAAATCATCAGGAAACCAATGAATTTTAGATATACTTTAAAGAAAATTTTCCATCACTCGAATCAGAAGTACTTTCCGCCAGACACGAACATTTTGCATCAATAAAAGCTGATCAATACGTTTAGTGTATATTTCTTTAATAATAAGAATTGATAATAAAAGGGAAAAATTTTTTAATAGTTTTCTTTTTTATCTTGTTCTTACATTACTTAAATTTAATTTCTTTTCTGTTTTCCCCTAACAGGAACCCTAATGCAAACATCCTTTCTGTCTCTTCTGATCTCTAACGAATGACATCCATTGATGTGTAATTTCAAGGAACAGCATCTTCTGCTCTTACCATAAGGACGACGGTATATTCCCTGATTTTTGCTTCTTCTTCTATTATTATGTAAATTTTACATGTAAATGACCATGTCATCAGTCTCTTAGCCTTGCAAAAATAGATATGTTGTTCATCCGCGAATTTTATCTGTTTTTGACAGAAGGGTATTATCCGAAAGTAATACAGTTGTGCATGACGTCTCTGTAATGTAAAAAATATTTCTAAATAAATTCAGTTCGTCTCTTTTCTTTACCTTTATAACGTATAATTTAAATTAATCTCCAAATAGATCTTCGCTGTTTTCAAGAGTGATTCGCTAAATTAAATGGTGATTAATAATATTCGCCAGATTAATAATATTCAAATGTTTTTCTGTGAGATCCTTAACAATTCAAGTTAATGTTTGAAAGGATTAAAAAATTACTGAAAATAGTTTCGGCTGATGTAAACTGGTCGGAAAATACATCGCAATCACTATTAATAATATGCGACATCACAGCTGTCGTGGTTTTGTTTGCAGAAAAGCTATTGCGTTGAGCTCCATGTCATATTATTTGCTTAAATGCTTACGACATATGATCATGCATAATAAAATACAAATACCGATTTTAAGGGAAAAGATTAAAAAAAAAATTCTCTGTTCCATTCTAAGACGATATCTGATCATAATATTTATGCGTAAAAAATTATCCTAGAAATGAAGAAATTTTTTATGAGACATTTTTGGCCTGATTACAACTGCACAGAGGCATTCCTGTCCAATATATTAGTCTCTATTTAATTCAATAGCGTTAAATTGGAAAAGAAATGATAATTTCAAGTGGTTCGATAATATTCCAAGACGCATTAGCTTTTGTGATTGGAATGGACTCCTCCAAAATGTCATTTTCAAACATTAAGTAAAACAAAATGCTTCTTGGTACGAGATCCCAAAGTGAACGTCAAAAAACTCCTCGAAAGACTCATCTTAAAATCGAGACAATTCACGCGAGAAACTTTATCATAAAACCTAAGTGCCCTGTTTTTGCAACGTACAAATTCATAAATAATTCTCGGTCTTATAAAAAAATTCATGCGTTTTTCTGTAATAAATAAATGAATGTATGAAATAAACTTTTTTAAATCTAATATTAGAAAAATATCATTCAACTTACGAATTTCAGAAAATTTTAATTTTTTGTTCGTTTTCGAAATACCTAATCCGATGAAGTAAACAAAAAGTATCGGAGTTTCGTTCTTGTTAAATTCAAGTATCGGCCCCATTAAATTATGAACGATATGAATCATGTAAGATGTCGTAATCCAGGTAAATCATTGGGAAAGTTTTCAATCGTCATTTTTTTTTAAATTCTAACAGACTGAATGGTCGCCAATATTTCAAGTTTTCACGGCTCTTAAGTGGGAAATTTCCTACGTGAAAAATAAAAAATTCTGATTCTCGACATGTCGAATAAAAGAAAAGACAGATCCATGGGTTGTTTTACCGGCGAGGAAAACGGTTTCTCGTAATAACAACTATCTGTTGGATTACAGTAAATAAATTTTAGTGCAAACTCGGAAATCGGAAGCAAAATTTAAAAAAATTTTTAGCTCGTTACAGTTTAAAACTTGTCGCCCAATTTCTCGCCTGATGATCCGCCAAAGGTCGATCGTCACCTTGAAAACAGAACCATCTTGAGCGGTTCATTCCGCCATTTTTTTTCCTTTCATAACTCTGCATGGTAGAGGTCGATTTTCGAGTTGTGAAAGCCCCCATCCTGCTCGATTCTTTTCCTGTCACGTGATACATGGAAGTTTTCCTTTCGAGTTTTAAATATTTGAAAAATATTAATAATCATATAATAAAAAAATTAAATATTCATTTTTCAGTTGCAAAAGCAATTTTTAAAAATATAATTTGATGGGTTGTTAAGTATGACTGACAAGACAAAAATTTTCACTTCTTTAATGAAGAACTTTTGGGAGGAATTTTTCAAAAATTAGACGAGGAAATAAATATTTTATATCTATTTCTTAAATGAACCGAATTCCATTAAATATGCGCTACTTGAATAATTTCAAACATTGGAGAATTGAAGATGTAAATTTCAGCTGAAAAAAATTACTTTTGTCTTTGATAAATAATTGGAATTTCAATTTTTGTTTTTCATTTGATGTTTAGCAAAATTTCACCCAGTAATAATCAACTTTAAATAATGTAATATTTACTGAAATTGATGTAATTTATAGTATTTATTGTTTGCATTAGTTTGAATAATATTAAAAAAAGATGATTTGTTAAATTAGAGTTAAAAAACTGCGGACTGTTTTGATATAAATCATAATGGGTGACAATGGATAATATAATGGCGTTTATGTAATTAGCTTCTATCATAACGTATGTATTGGTAGTAAATATTCTGCTCGACAGGAATTGAATATTTGAGGTAATTTTTAAAGATTGAATGCTTTTTATGAAGTAACTGGATTTGAAATATATTCATTTAGAAAAAAACCGCTGATTCTCTTAACTGATTCGAATCGTTAGTTAGCGAGAAGCTAATTTCATTTTAATATTGTGAAGCTCCTTTAAATGAAACAGAAAATGGCGAAATTGAAAAGCTAAAAAACCGTCAAGAAAATTTGTAATAATTCTTCAGGTATCTGGAGTATTCCGGGAACCGATGCTTTTCATAACTTGAACCTAAAAAACATGTTTTGCCAGAAGAAAGGCTTGAAGCGGGAATATGCCGTTTTCATACACTGGGAAATTTTATATTTTTTTTTCCCCAAGCTTGAATCAAATTTTTATTCATTTAATATAAAGAAGCGGAATTGTTGTAAATGAAGTGGCGCTGTTTGACAAGTTGGCCCGGGTTTTATGAAGATGAACCCGTAATTTGGTTAAAACATAGTTTATTTTTTTTGTGAAGAATGATTTTTCAATTGCTTTCGCGGAAAAATTTCCTTTTCGAAAATATATTTTTTTGAAAATACAAATTCCTTTCGAAAATTATTTGTACTTAGAAGCCTAAAAGAAAAAAAAATTTGCATTTCTTGTTTTATAATTGTCAAAGGGAAAAAAAAAGAGATCAGTTAAAAAGAAGCCCTTAAGTATAATAATATATTCGCGGAAATGATAAATAATGCCAATAATGTATTAAAGTTCAGATTTTCGGTTTTTTTGTGTGATTTTCCGATTAACCCTGAATTTAGTTTTGTAACAGCTACAATTTACATAGTAAGAAGAAAGTGTTTTTTCTATCCGCAGGAAGTCAATTGCAAGCGAATGCCGACAACAATTTCTTTTGGTACGAGATTAAAATTATGAATAAGCCCCGGAATGAATTTTGAGGCTTTCTTTGAAACGCTTCAAATTTCAAACGGGGCGTAGAAAGCTTCATTTGGTCAGGAAAAAAGTTTCGGGGCCAAGCAGTATTGCACTGAACATAAGGTGAAAACAACTTTAAATAAAGTTTGTAAATTTAGAAAAGCAGGAAATTAGAGAATGAACGTGAGAGAGAGGAAAAGGCATTGCTCGCTTGGAGTCTGCAAAAAGATTTCCGAAAGCGCCGAATGACTTCTGAATATTTACTTGTCTGATTGCAATGATGGCTATCGAGGCACGCTCGGCAAATAATAAATAATAGCGAAACAATCCGTTGAGCAATCTGCAGTTTATAAAAAGTCGCTTAAGAAAGGATAAAAGGAAGTGAGAGTCGCCAGAGTGACTATAAATATCTGAAAGGCACGGATCCTTCCGGGACCACCCGACCGAGCCTCCGTCTCACGGACGAAGCTGCTCCTCCAGGAAGCACCATAAATAATATGCATAGCGCTGGAGAAAGGAATTCCGAATTAATGTTTTTTACATGTTTCACCGTCAACGTTTGCGGTTTCTTTGTGCCCTTTTGGCGGCGAGCAAAGAGCACGAGGCTGTTTTTCTCACCGAGCCCATTCATCCATCTGTGTCGCGACAAGGTAATTAATGGAAATGAAAAGGCGACATCGAAAATTGTCGCGACTTTCGAAAAACTCTTAAAATCCGAATACAAGCAGTCTAAAATGCAATCACTCCCTTATTCGGAATCCAAATTGAAATGAAAGATTCGATTACAATTATCCAACTTTCCTTTTGTTCGCCTCGTGAAACATTTTTAGGAAACGTGAAGTGACTGCACATTTGGGAATTTGAATGGGAAAGTTGTGGAAATCTTTTGTGGAGGTGAATTTTTTAGTTTTTCATTATTTAAAAGCTCACCGCCAATATTTAAAACCGATGATTTACCTGGACATCATGGGCTTTTATTCTTTTGCCGTTTCTCTTTTTATAAATGAAATTTAAAAAAAAAAATGAAGCTTTTTCCCGTTTTGCCCGACTTCCAAAGGAAAGAGTGAAAGGATAATTTTTAATTATAAAATAGTTTTTGTAATACCACATCATGGTAATTTTGAAAATAGTAAAGCATTAATGAGACGAGCTTTAATGAGTGTAAATGCAGTATAAGTGTTACACGAAGAAGTTTTTTGTCTGGCGTTGGGGTATCTTCTACAGTTTTAGGTTATACAACTGTGGAAATGTTTTTACACTGAAATTCCCGAACTGTTTTTCCAGAAATTCCTGTAACTGTTGCGGTTCGCAAGCCTTTCTTAAAAGTGCCTGATGAGTAAATTTAACCGAGAACAAAATTAAAATTGTATATTAATCGCAAATAGATTTGACATCAAGAATAAACAAATGTTTATAAGGAAATTAAAATATAAAATTAAATGTACAAGTTCGAATTTTGACGATGTTTAAATATTAAAATTTTCATTCTTAAATTTTTACGAGGAGCTTGCTTATAATGCATGCTAAATAAAGGGCAAATTGTTGACACTGATTAAAAGTCTAATCGCTACTAACAATGCCATTTTGGCTAAAGTTCAACATATGCAAAGAGTGTGCTTTTATTCGATAGTCTGAATCCAACGATACATAACATTCAAAACGGATGATATAAAGCAAAATTTTTGCGATTTAACCTAACGATGCAGTCGAATTCGATAATTTTAATTATTATCTCGAAAGTCGTTTGCCATTGTGTTAAAAGTTTCTGTATTCGTATTCGTATAAAATATGTTAGGTATGATCTTTAAATGAAAACAAAGAAGACATATATTTGATTTAAATTTATCGCGAATATCGTCAAAGTTGTTATTTCACTTTTTCACGAACTTGATATTACTAGTGTAGAAAGTTCGGGAATGTGGGGAATGTTCTTAAATGTTTTGCTTTAAATCGTTTAATAATCTTGGTTGGTAAAAGCGTTTTTGATAGAGGCAATTTTAAAAGAAAATTTTTCATTTTCTCAAAGCTTCCAGTTGTCCTGGGATAGATGGAAATTCGAGATAAGAATATAAGAAGAAATTCGGAGGAAACAGAAGCCTGGCAATGCAGGGAATGTGATACAGCTACGGAAATATAAAAATAGTTTCGGTGCTCGGCAAAAGAACTGTAAAAAAGCTCTTTGCCGAGGAGAAAGGGAAGACCGTTTTTTACGAATGCAAAACCATGAAAAACAAAAAAAAAATGCTTTACAAAAAGAGTGGAAATAAAATTATTGCAACGAAAGAAGTCATTAGGAAAATGAATTGAAGAAGTTGGAAAAGGTGAAAGGACAACCTAGAAGTTTGTGACGGGAAAGGCATCCTGCAGAGAGAGCCTCCGAGATTCCGATGGGTGAAATTTGAGAACAATTTGCAGGCTCCGAAAGCCTGCAAATTGGATCTTTAAAGAATTTAATGAGATGAGCAGAAATGTCAAAGTATTCTGATCCGATGGCAGGCATCAGGTAATCCTATAAAGGTCATTTCCTGTCATTCTTATGTTGATTTACCTTTAGCCAATTATAGGGTTCAACTTCCGTGCGCATACTGTGTTCGTTTACAATAATCGTTCACCGTGCTTTAGCCTTATAAAAAAAGGAAATGGATTTTCCGAGCAGTTGGCCATCATTTCCTGTTTCATCGTGGCCTCTCAAGAAACCATCCTGAGACACTGCGCGTTTTGCGATCCCCCCACGAGGCCCAAGCTCATCCCATCTTCCTCGACATCTCTTGTCATGGCAGTGTCCCAATGCCCATTACTCTCAGGTTCTGGTCCATTTGATGGGATTGAAGAAAAATGTCATTTTAATAAGCTCCTTTGTTATTTTTCGCGAAAGAGCTTATAAAACGATTTATAATGAAAAAAAAAATCTTATAAATAAAATGTAAAGGGAAAATCTTAATTAATAAGCTTACTCGCAAAAATTTTGAAAAAAAAATTAGCCCAAGAGCAAAGCATGGCAAAAAAAAAACTTTTTATTAAATATCTTTTTTTCAGAAAAAAATTCGCCCGAACAGGGACTCGAACCCTGGACCCTTAGGTTAAAAGCCTAATGCTCTACCGACTGAGCTATCCGGGCTCGCGGTAACCGCGTGCCAATTTCCCGGCAAAATTCCCCGCTATAACTCGTCCGTTTTCAAGGTCAGGTCATAATCGAAATCTTCGATATCTCGATGCCGCCGACTCACATCGGAAAATCCCTTCCTTTGCAAGAGGGCAACGAAATTCGAATTATGACTCCGCCACCATTTTCCGATTTTTTCGTCCTCCCACGAACGAAATGACTTTTTCCTTTCTGGTACTCTTTCCTTCCCGTCGATATGGAGTCTTCCTCCGGGGCGAAAGAAAGAACCCGAAAGAAAGTTCCCCAGTGCGGGGAACACCGACCTTATAACCCTCTTGGAGGCTCAATAAAGGGCTTCACCAGAAGCTTTAATATCTGAATTTCGAATTACAAATCCGCCGAACGAATTTACGAAAACAAGTAACGCCCGCTTGGAGCAGCATTCCGATGTTCTCTTAAGGTCGTTCATAAAAGTTTAATTTCTCCTGTCGAATGCAGTCCGGTATTTTAAAACATTCTAATAACGGCATTGTCAAAATCTGCGAAAGAAAACATGTGTAGCGATTTTTCGTTAAAATGATTTCGATCATATTTTATTAGCGGAATGGCTCTTTAACCCGATGAACCTATACTTTTTACGGACACATTTAATTTCGAAAAAGTCGGAGCTGGAGCAAATCCCGCAGTCGATGCCTCGGGGGAAGATTCCTTAACGTATCTCCTTAAAGAATCTTTTTTTCGAGGAAATGCGCGTACAAAATTCAATTTAATATTGTTTTTCCCCGATCGGCATCTCTGTTCAAATTACGACTTCGAATCAATACAGACGGTCCGCACAATTCGAAAACTTGCATACATAATGGAAAAGAATTGCCGGAAAGAAAAGAAATTCTGCTCTTTCAATTCATAACGTCTAATTGTAGTTGAAAGTTGAAAATCCTCCTCCGAATCCGGAAAATATCGCAGTCGAACTCGGAAATTAACTTAAAAACGTCAGGCGGGGGGGGGAATAAAAAAAGTCTTCGCAACGACTTTTGATTTTATATCTGTTTTTTCATGTCGCATTTATTCAGGTTTAGACGTGATCTGAGCGTCGGAAAATTAAAGAAGAAGGAAAAAAGTTGCGTTCGGGGAAAGCGCATGAAAGACGTTGCTCTACCGGATCAAGATTTTTGACAATATCCGACTTCGGCGGAGCTTGGACGGTGCGAACGTGGGAAAAGCGTGACGGAAAGAACGGAAATTGCCCTGGAAATTAGACCGACGGATCGACTGCTCGATTGAACCGCCGAAGAGCGTAGCCCCGGGTTCCGCCACGAAGATCCGAATTTAAGTTTGTTAACCCAACCCGAAATGCCGGACAACCGCGCGGAGGATTGAAGCGGCAACGAGTTTCTTCGCCTCCAATCCGCCCCTGCGCTCGGAATTGACTCCTGCTTCGAACTCAACGCCCACGTTCTTGCTCATGCTCTCACCCTCGACTTTTAACACCTCTCATTATCGAAATGGCGTCACCTAACCGACGCACATGTCGGAGATTTAACTTCATCTAATGACACGGCCGCAATGGCGAAAAGAAAATTATACACTGAACCGCGTATTATTGTAGAATATCGAAATCATTTCGGGTTCTTTCTTATCAAGGGTAAATTCCACATAAATGAAGGCAATTTTATTTTTACATTTTCTGCCCATAATTTCGTAGAATTCAATTTAATATTAAATTGCTAAATATATCTCGCTCATTCAGCGATTTTATGAATTTTTTTTTTTTATCTGAAAAGTATATTTTAATAAAAATAATCCATTGCAATAAGACCATTTAACGAGATCACGTTTTAAACATTTGTGCAATCGGAATTATTTTTATTCATTTTTCACTGAAAATATATATATGTATATATAATAATAGCAATTCGGGATTTAGATTCGGCTGTAAAAAGGACAACGGTTTAGGGAAACAGAATTTTGAGATATCGGCAACAGGCAGAAAGAGTTAATCTTATTGCCTGGCTTTCGGAATCAGGCACGCATTTTTCAGAATAAATTCAAACTTGTTCCGTCAACGGACACGTAAAACGGAATATTATCTCAAAAAATATTAAAAATATTTATAGATTAAATGTCATCACTTAAAAGTAGTGAAAAATGCTATTTTTCTTCTTTGCTTCCAAAGTAAATATTTTATTTGTTTTCTTACAAGTAAGCGATACATAATAAGAGCATCTCTAAAGAGAAAAAATTGATCTTTCCCGTTCGTTCGGGACTCGCAAGATTTTTCTCTTTCTGATCTTTCCACATATTGGAACGCTGATGCTATCTGCATGGCCTGAAGAAAGTATCTGTACCCACAGAAGAAGCAAATTGGCACAGGATGAAACACATGCCGCAAACATCGGGAACCTGGAAATTTTTTCTTTTTCATGCATCAGAGAAAAAGGAAAATTTAGTATATGAGTCGGTTAAAACCGCTTTTAGCAAGATGCTCTCTTAGGATTTGATGGAGAAAAGTAGAAAAGATGGAAGGGAAAATGTTGCAAAAAAAATATTTTAGATCTGGACGACGATGCTGAGAGAATCGGAATTTGAAATGTTGCCGCTGAATTAAATTAGTTATTGATTCGTACCGGGAAAATTATTAAAATTTCCCTAAAAATATCTTATAACTTAATTTATCGAATGCTCTTGACGTTGGAACATACTTATGTAATTATTTTTCCACAAATACAACATGAAACATGTACGAATTCCTTTGGTACAGCAACGTTTTTAACCGAACTTAAGGATTTTTCCCTTCAGCAGTCCATGTCTCGCATGTATACATCAACACTTGCAGTAACAGCTTAATTTAAATTTCATATCGTTTTTGGGTTTATTATCGACGGGGATGTCACGACAAGTCAATGTAATTCAGTCGTGTCAGACATAAAGTCTGATTAAGGTAAGGTCGAGAGGGATTCATTTACTCCGAGCAATTAAAAATCGCTTATCACAATAACGAAAGACTGCCGGACGATCGAAAATGAAGCATAAGATCGGCTGCAGCAGCACATTACAGGACAACGAAACCAAGTCAATCAATGGTGTCTAAAAATAAGGAAAACTCAGATTCCTTAAATTGGGATTCAGGATGGAACTTTCGTGATTATCTCGCAGAATTTTTCAAATGCCGATTACATCACCTTGCATACAATATCGACATTGTAACTGCCAAAATAGAATTTTCCTTTAGAAGGAGAGGAAGTCAAATGCCTACTGTCAAAGCCGCTTCTCGTTCGCGCAGTTTTGTAAGGATTGTATTGAATCCCTACATCAAATAGCGGCAAGCATCCGGGAATTGTTCCTTTCAGAATGCAATTTAACTGCAGATTCGGCCGAAGAAATGAGGGAAAATGCTTTGCTTATTGGAAATTTTCCTTATTAGACGTTTTCAGTGGCAGTTGATTGCGACCGCAGGAAAATTTAAATTTTCGCCCCCCAATTCTGTAAGCTAAGAACCAATCCTGAATGGAAATTAACGCATTGACAACACTTTCCAAAGAGCGAAAGATTTCATGTAGCATAAAAGTAAAAACGCTGCACAAGTTATAATGAAATAGGAAATAGAAAAAAAAAAATCAAAGTTTATTTCACCAATGAACAGATCGTGGAATTAACGAAAGATCAAGTATGAGAATTTTTAAGGGAAAGGAAATTATTTGTTACTTTGTGAACGGAAATTTTTCTCGTCAGATGAAAAAATGGCGAAGTGCGCCCGGCACCAGATACGTGTGCAGCGCATAGCCCCGTACATTGATGTATCTCGTCGTGCAGAGGTGGAGTCGCTTCGAGGAAGATGATCTTGAGATGAAGAAAAATTTACAGATCAACGCTTCTGGAATACCGTGATCTTCGGGTTGAAGCCTGACCGAAGAACTGTCCGGAAGAAACACTTAAAGAATGTGGGCATTGAGAAACATCCGATTCCAAGTGTTGCAAGTTCCTTCATCGAAGAAAGCACCGCGATTAGCAGGACCAAAGCACATCCGGGGCAGCTCCCAACGAGATACCAAGGTACAGAGAACGAAGAACGATCTGAGGTCTGATTGCATAAGAAAAAGCGACGCCGAAACGACAAGCTCGGATGATGAATTTCCGAAAACCTGAAAAAAGGTCTAACACTATTTTTAGTTCTTAAATGGCACCGTATCCCGCACTTTGTTAAGGGAATCTTAAAAGGCTGCTTATTTAGTTGAAATGTTATGAAATTACCCAAGGCAATGCTTTCGTGACCTAAATGCGGCATCGATGGGAACATGTTAGTGACACAGTAAATGGTTTCCCGCCTCTGCAATGAAATTTAATATTTTTACAAAGAGAAACTGAGGATAAATCGCAATAATCTCCGTCGTGGTTTCCTCTTCGAGTTCGAAAGTTCTCAGGGAAAATCCCCCGCCATTAATTATTTCTTTGGATATTTTTCAGATGCCCACATAGAGTGCGATGACATGTCTCTCAATGCGAACACAACCGAAGAGTACGCCCAGTGGAGTGCGGAAAACCTAACCTTCCTCGTCCTTTACTGCTTTTTCTCGGTTGTAGGCACCACCGCCAACATATTTGTCATCGTAGCCCTCATCAACCAGAACATGAAATCCAGGAATCTCCTCATCCTCAGTCTCTGCGCCTCGGATCTTCTTGTCTGCACCATTTCCATGCCTCTTTCCGTCTCGACCGCTTTCGTACAAATCTGGACGATGGGTGTGTTGTTCTGCAAGGCCGCTTTCTTTCTCCAGGTAATGAAAAAAATAAATGTCAAATGAATTTTATTCGGGAATCGAACCTTTGCCAAAGAAATCCTCACGCCACAGAAATAACGTATGAACCATAAAAAGCTTTCGTCTGCTGAAAATTTTGAAACTACATTCTTGGCTTTATGGTGGGTAATAATCTTAAATTTCTCTTTTTTTAGAAGCATAAATTTATAATTGAAACCTAACTAGCCTCGAAACTGCATGAAATTAAAAATTTACATAAAAACCAAGCTTTTAAACCCGTCTCCCAAAGTTAGCTATGTCATAAAAACAATTTTGTAAAATAGCGTTCGGAGTCGCTCTGGCCCACGGAAAAACCTCCTAAAAACAGGGAAAATCCAAAGATATTTTGGCTGCATCAATTTAGATGCAAATCAGTTTTTTCATACTCTAAGAGTCTGTTGCATGAATCCAAATGCAAAATATCCCCGATGTAATGTGATAAATTCTCAGTTTTTTCCTCTGTGCCACTGTTCGCCCTGATGTCGACGCATTACTTAGATGAGGTTTCAAATGAAAGGTCTAGTTTATACTTAATACTTTTTATACTTTATAATTTTTTTATATTGACGTTTTTCCCCAGCTTTTTGAACATTTTCGGGAATCTCCATAAATCTTCGAGCAGAATGAAAAATACTCGCTAATTCAAATGAATTTTGATTCGGATCGATAAGAACATTTTTAAATTTTACGAGAGAAAAACACTTGAAAAAGTTCACCGTTTTTGGCGTTGTCCTCCCGCAAACGTCCGAAAAAAACTAAAAGCGGAACTTTTCTAAATTTTTCAGTCCCTTCCGGTGGCCGCGAGCACTACCTCCCTGATGATGCTGGCTCTGGACCGATATGCGACGGTAAAACGCTCCCGGATCTTATTCAAATTCCAACCTTATAAAATGATCATGGCCGTCTGGATAGGAGCTGCCTTTGTTACGTCTCCCATTTTGTATGCGAGGGAGGTGACGCTGCAGGTATGCAGGGAGTTCTGGCCTTCCGATCAAATAAGAACAGGTACCGTCCCAGCAGCGCCGTGCATCCTTCGCCTTTAACAGTTTAGCTAATGAGACCCATTTCTCTTCCAGCGTTTACTCTGTCGCACATTGCGATAGTCTACCTGATACCCTGCCTCACTGTCGCGTCCTGCCATTTTTCGGTCGGTCACAAATTATGCGTTTCATCGCAGGCTTCGCTTCCTCTTCCGATACCGTTGATCAGAAAATCGGAACACGTGCTCGTGGTCGCTTCTGTTCTTCCGAACGGTCCTTCAAAGGTAAAAAGTAAAAGGCGAAATATTTATAAAAAAAATTTTTATTTTTATTCAATTCGAATATTGCAGATCGTGCCGTGCGGAGGCAGTGAGGGGGAATCGTCGTCGCAAGGGGAACTGCGAAACGATGCTCCGCTCCATTCCAGACCGCAGCTTTTGCCTGGAAGGCAGAGCAAAATGAGATCGAAGCAAAATGAGAAGGAGAGCAGAAAAAATCTGAAGCGAAAACCACCCCTGCTGAAGCAAATGAGCCGGCAGAGCCTGAACAGCAGGCGCCGCCTTGCCAACATGCTGGTGGCGATGGTCGTCGTTTTTGCCATATGCTGGGCGCCCTATGTCGTGCTCAAAATCTGTTCGGAAGCTGGTTTGACCGTCTCCGAGTCGGTTTTGCCGTTCTGCTTACTTCTGGGCCACACTCATTCCGCGATAAATCCTTTAGTGTATTACCTTTCAAACAGACAGTCCCTGAGCTTTCACTGGCCTTGCTGCAAGAATTCCATAATTGGGTTTCGCCGTCCACCACCTTCATCCACGAACGAAGCAGCTCTCGGAGTTTTCCATCCTCATTACACGACCAAAAGATTCCACCCGAGAGGGGGTTGCACCAATGATTACTTGTGAAGAGAGCAATGCATTTTTCTCCCTAGTGAAAGTAGAAACATTTAATGTAAATTGATATCTTCCTCGTCGTCAATTCGTATTTCTTCAAATAATAGATTGTGTAGCTTATTTTGAATTATCGCAACGACAAATTTCCTCGCGTGCAACAAATGTCATTATTTACATCCTTGCAGTGCCTTTGGAAAAAAGGGAAATTCGCTTCGTGCCTAATGTAAAATCTAAGAGTGAATTATTGAAATTATTTGCATGATAATATTTTTAGAAGAGAAAATAACCCTCATGGGTGCACCATTATCAAAGGCAAATAATATTTTTTTCTGCATTGGACACATTCTTTTCCTTGTTCGAATTTTCCCAGGGGAGTTACCCCTGAAAATTATGAAATTCAAACATTTTCCTCCAAATTTCAACTTTGACGAACTACTTTTCTCGTTATCCAGTAGGTAAAAAGAAAAGCAATGACTAACCAAACTTTTAACATATCAATAAAATTATTCTTAATGAAAGAGATGTTTAAGGTACGAAAATAAAATTTTTTAGGCTAGGAAAAGAGCTAATTTATATTAAAAACCTTTTCCATTTTCTAAATATATTGTTAACATTTAATTAAAATATATATATATATATTTTTAGAAATATATCTCAAAAAAATTATGCTCATTTGACGTATTCAGCTTAAGAATGAACAAGCTGCAGAAAAACAAATATTTTGATTAATGCAATGAAATTAACATCTATAAAGTATTTCTTATTCTTATAGGTTTGTAACTGTTCAGATTAATGTCACTATTTTAATCCATAAAATAAAATCACAATTTTAATCCATATTTCTGGTTCCTTTTTGCTGCCTTTAAGACAGCTGTGTTAATTCTTGATGTATTAATAATTATAATAATATATTATTTTTTATGTCATATTAAATAAATATAATTATTTAATGTTATAAATTAATGTTCTTGTTTATAGATGTTCTTTTTAATAAATCCATTGCAAAATATTAAATGTTCTCTTAACATTTATTTCTTCAATTATATATCAATAATGTTTTTACCAGTGGCAGGCAAGAACTGAAAGCTTTCAATCAAATATCTATTGTAAAATGGAAGATTTAAAAAATTTTAGCGCTTATATTGAATGGAATCCATTAATAATTAATTTGTCAATTAAGATCAACAAAAAAAATCAACAAAGCTAAATAAAATAGTTTAGGAAATTAGCATCATTCAACATGAAATGTAAGTTCATAATGTGATAATTAAGAGGGTAAAAAGATATTTTCTAATGATTCTGATATTCTAAATAAATAATATTTTCAAAATTTATGCAAATTGTATAAGATCTAGGAAATGAAAGTAAACAAGAACAAACTATTCTTGAAATAAAGCACTTCTATTAGTCAATATAAATTAATTACAAATGTTATTACAATATTTAATTAAATTTTTCTAATATTTAATACATGTTTCCATGCAATTAAATATCACCCGCATAGCCTTGCTCCCATCTGAGCATTAAAAACTTTCTCATAGTTTGTTTATCAAAATAACTTTCATCATTTCTACATTTTTCATGTGCTTCTATTTTATCCTGTTGAATTTTAAGATTATCTGAAACCATGAACATTCCATTTTCTCTTAAATAAGTTCCTTTAAAATCATTATCTTTTGGAAGACCATTTACAAATCTAATTGGTATAATTTCAACAAGATGTTTCACTTTCCACAGTTTTGCATTTGTTTCTGGTATGTTCTTAACAATATTTATGTGTCCCATATAGGCTTTCTGAAAATTTGAAGAATAAAACATTTAATAAATTCTAATTTTAAATATAAAAATTGGAAATTGATTTTTTGATGCAAAGGATTAGAAACTAGAAATTCATTAAAAAAGCAAAGAAAAATGATTAATTTAAAATATTCTCATATATAGTAACAATTTAAAAGTTTCTTTTATTTTACTTAAATGAAAATAAATAGTAATTCACTTTTTGCACAAAAAACATCAACTTACATTTCCATCAATATTTAAAATGCTTAATACAGATCTTTCTACAGGATTTAATCCTTTTAGATTTTTTACAATCCTTTTTATTAAAAATAATTTGGTAGGTTCATAAGGAGGATCTTTAAAATTTGGATGTCTGAAACAAAAGTAAAAAATTTTTAAACAATGTTACCTAAAAGTTTCAATGTCAGCTAGTAGATTTTTTCATCCTTTCTTTTAATTATTTTGTGCCACTTAAAACATCGTCTACCAATTAGTAAATAATTAATAAATTATATCTATTAATTATTTTAATTCCTCTAAATTTGATAAATTATAGTACAAAACAAATATTTCATATTAGACCAACAACCAAAGCAATTTGTTAAATTTGTGTTTTCAATTTGACAAGATTTTTTTTTATAAATCTCATAACTTAACGTAAATTGAAAACTTAGTTTATTGCATTTAAGAAAATAAATCAAACAGTAGAAGCTTACAAAATTTTTGCTTTTTATTTCTCGTTGCAAATTTAAAAGTAGTAGAATTTTCTGGTCTACCTAGGATAATATGTAAATCCATAATATTTGATTCCTCCATCCGGAAGCAATGGTTTCTTCACAAATGTTCTAACTTGGGTTGCATTCATTTTTAAAAAGTTACTAAGTAGAAGTCGTACTTTGTTCATTTTATAATTGATAAATAAATTACTTTAAGTCTTAATTTCCCTCAAGATACAACATTCATCCATTTTAACTAAACCATGGACGTAAACATTTGGAGGCGCAATATCAAAGTATGGCGATCATGTTTTTTTTAGCTTGTGTAGTTGACTAATTTTTGAGAGAGATATTTACAAAATATAAATTTTCTTCACTAATTTACCTTCTCATAACTTATTTAAGGTTTTGGTTTATGGCCAAAAGCAATTTTAAACCGAACAAGAAAAAAAAATATTTATTGTAATTTCTCCGTGCATAGACGTTTTAAATGAAATTTTTTTTATTTTGATTCATTGAGCAAATTTAGTGAAGAAATGATGAAGGCGTCTAAAGTTAATTTCCGCGAATCATTTAAAATATCGATCGATTTGTTAAAATGGTACCCCGGTCACATGGAAAAAGGTTTGGTGAAAATGCAGAGAATTATGAAAGGGATCGACTGCATTGTTGAGGTCCATGACGCTAGGATTCCATTTTCGGGACGTAATCCCCATTTCGTTAGAAGATTGCTGGGGACGAAGCCCCACATCCTTGTTCTCAACAAATCCGATTTGATCGAAAGGAAAGACATAAAAATGATTCAATTAAAAATGGAACAAGATGGTGTAGAAAATGTACTGTTTACAAATTGCTTAAAGTATCAAAGTTGCAATGGAATTAGGAAAGTGGTGCCCAGAGCAATTGATCTAATTTCGCAGTCCAACAGATTTAACAGAAGCGAAGTAAGAGACCTGAACATGATGGTCATTGGGATTCCAAATGTTGGTAAATCTACGCTTATCAATGTCTTGAGACATAAAAATTTGAACAAGGCAAAAGCCACTCAGGTTGGGGCAGAACCTGGAGTGACAAAAAGTGTTTTAAACAAAATCAAAGTGAATCTTTCTCCAGTCTTGTATTTAACTGACACCCCAGGAATTTTGCCCCCCAATATTTCAAACAGTGAAGTAGGCTTAAAGCTAGCTCTTTGTTCATGCATTAAAGAATCAGTTGTTGGTAAACATACAGTTGCAGATTTTCTGCTTTACTGGTTAAATAAAATTGGTAATTATAAGTATGTAGAACAATTTAAACTGGAAGCTCCAACAGATGAAATATTGCCACTTTTGAAAAAAATTGCTGTTGAAAATAATGATTTTAAAAAAATAAAAAACATTGCTGCAAATAATATTGAAATAGTTCCAAATGTGGATAAGGCAGCTGATATAATGATAAGATATTTTAGAACTGGAAAATTTGGCTTAATAAATTTGGATTCTGATATGTTGTCATAATAGAAACTGATATGACTGTGGAATAATTTCCAATGCTTTATTGGTAAAAATAATTTTTTTTTATGAGTAATAATAAATCGCACATTAACAGTAAAAATTCTTCTGACTGAATATATTATTGTTAGTAAAGTACTTACTTTTTATGGAATGAAATATAAATTCAAACTTATCCTTAATTAATAGAAAAATACCAAAAAAATAATTTTAAATCTGTTCAACGAAGGTATGAGGAAAGAGACTTAAGTATTTACTTAAGATTAATTTAAAAAAGCAAGAGAATTGTTTTCAGATTGCAATATATAATTTGCATAAATCAGATACTGAAATGAACCCAATAATTTCAGATTTATCCCCATTTGAATATACACAAAATTATGAAATGTATATATATTAATCAATTTGAGATCTCCAATCAGTTTTGTACGACTAAAGGAATTTTACGTATAGAAACTACCACTCAGACCGATGGACCCATATTAAATACGTTTATTGTGCAGCAGTATAAGGATGATATCTGCCAATGTTCTATACTTAATAACTTATGGTACAGTATCGCATTATACGGATCAACGATTACTCTCGTAAACCCAAAAACCACCGCACCCAATTCGTTAAATTAATCCAATCCGCCCTAAAAATATTAAAACACCTAAACTTTTAAAGGCTAAAAGCAAAAATAAGAACAAATTAGCTTTAAAATTTCTTAACGATAAACTTATTTTTTATGATCTACTGCACGGCACGAGGCAAAAACAGAACTTCGCATCTTAACTCTGCATCGCTTTTACTTTAACGAAATTTAGTTCTTTTAAAATTAAAATTCGGCTGAAAAGAAATCAATGAGAAATCCAGCATTATCATCTAAAATTCCGAAATTTAATTTACACTTTGATGCTTAAAACTTTTCATTCAACTAATTTATTTTTAAGTAGATTAATTTAGTTGAAAAACCGTTTTCTTAAAATATCACTATACATCAAATCCAACAATTGAATATTTTTAGGCTTGAATATTAACTTATCCAATTTAAATATGCATTATTCTTAATTAAATGCAAAATATTTCTTCTGACTCATATATATAAAAATCACAATGTCTCGTAACAAGGATATCCAAAACTCTAAACCATGAACTAATATTCGTAAAATAAAAGTGTGATTATAATAAATAATAGAATATATAATTAATAATTAAATATAATAGAATAGAATAAAGTTAATAATGTTGTTATTTATTGTTCAACTTTCAATAATAAATGCCTATCTGTAGATTTTTCTGCATAAATATTTGTATTATTAATAAATTATATCGAATTAAATTTCGTTACAATTTTTTCAGGATTCTTCAATATAAAAAACACATCAGCATAATTTTGGGAACAACGATACATTATTCTAATCATCAATTTAAAGCCAGTTGGTCTATAAAATCATCGCATAATAAGGAATCAGCATCAAACAGTCCAAAATAGTTATTGATTTATATTAACAAAAATTTATTGAGATAAGGCGGGTAAATCTATTAGGAGTTAATGAAAAAATAAAGGCAATTCAAAAACTGAATAATTTAAAAACAGAATAAAGGAAAAATTCCTAAAATTCTTCACGTCCTTCGCAGTCCATTCACCTCAAGATTATCACGAAATAATCCTGCTTGCAACAGGACTCTAAATATATAGGAATCAGTCCAACATCTAAGCCATTAATCAAGTATAAAATTATAAATAATTATCTTACATTCTGAAAAAAAAAATAAAATAAAATAAAGAAAATCGAATTATGTATAACAATTTGCATGTTAAGAAGCACTTGAAAAATTTTGTGTCGCAAGACTGTATCAAAGTGAATTAAATAAATAAGAATTAAATTTTACATAAATAATAATAGAAAGTGAAATTAAAAAAATAAATCAAAAATAATTTTTAATTCAAATTATCGGAGAATGCAATCATATTCTTGCGTTCGTAAAATATTAAAGACTTAATATTCCTCGTCGTCGTTGCCTTGTGACTGGTCTCCTTCGATTTCGTCCGGAGGTGCAAATCCATCCTAAAATTTTAAAGTTAGTAAATTTAAAAAAATTTTATAAATGTAAACTAAGTATTTAGCACTCATTTTTCGGTCTTTTCACAAAATATACAAATACATATATATAATGTATATTATATACCAGTAAGTCTTAATTTTTTTTTTTATTAAAAATGCTGTTATGAGGAAATAAATATCAATTTTCATTTTATTATTTCAAGACTACTGCAAAAATATTTTGCACTGGTTGACCGTTATAAAATATTAATTATGGTTTGAATTTTACGAATTAATGCCACAATCTAAGTATAAAATATTCAGACAAGAAACTATAGTACGTGAACCAGATTTTAAGAGATTAAAGATTCAAATTCTATATAATGGGCTATTTTAAGAAATGAATGTATAATGGATTAAATATAATGAATTTATTCTAATGTTATTCGAATAAAAAATGTAACGAATTTCATTATTCGACCAATAAACGTAAAATGTCTGGGAATACAAATTGATAAAGCCGTGGAAAGACGGATTTACCTCTGTGGCATAAAGAACTTCCAATATTTTGTCAATTATCGGAATTTTTTCGTCTCCTTTTTCCTCTTCTTGACACATAACTTCAATTTCTCGGAGTTTTCCAAAATAAAAGTCCCTTTCCTTTTCAAGTCCCTCAACGGTCATTTTTAATTCCGCTATCTGCAATATTTATTTCGATTAAATAGAATATAACAATTATAATTAAATTTGAAATAAACATTTTTTTAGAAGTTTGAAAATCGTAAACTAACAATATAAAAATTGATGAAAGTTTACAATAATTATTGCCAAAGTTTTATAAAAAAAATACCTGAGCACTGAGTTCATCGATGCGACCTGCATCACCTCTCTGTGTTGGAATTTGATTTCTTTGAGAACTGGGACGGCTGTTTTGCTGCGACCTAACACTTGGCACTGTAATTCATTAAAATTAAATCAAAATTTCACCAGAGAGTTCAGATTTATATCAAAAAAATTTCAGAATTTCTTTAGACTTAATTATGTTCTAATACACTCCACAAGATTTAAATATATTGCGACATTCACATTAATCATGTTTTAAAACATTCCATAAAACTAAAAAATGAAAAATAATTGGATCTTTAATTTCTTATTATATGATCTACAATAAAAATTAAATAAAGACAATGTAAAAAATGTAATTTAAGAGCTAAATTTATAAAATTATTCTAAAAGATATTAAGCAGTAAACTCTAAATAATGTGGCATGCAAAATTAGCAAATACAACTTCAAAGAAATGAAATATAAAACCAGATAAGACAAATGAAGCTTTATATTAAAGAGAAGCGTCTAACAATTCTGCGCTCTCACCTTATATCAAAATCTGATAGTAACTTTTACATAAGATTTTATTTATTAAAAGTCCGAAGATATCTAACCTAAAATAACACAAGTGGTTAAATAGAAATTTATCAAATTTCTAACTTCTTTCCTTTCCAGCATCTATCTATCCATATACCTATTAATATTTTTATTTACTTAGATGTGATGGAAAATGTACAGTCAATATAAAATATAAGAAAGTTTAGAATATTATAAAAGGCTGAAAATTGATAAACTAGGCAAACATGATTTGATATGAATAATGAAAGGATAAAAATTTGTCAGAATGTAGAAAGAGATTCTAATAGATGTAAAATTTTATTCGCATTTAATGGAAAAAATAAGATCAAATCTTTTCTAATATGACAATTTTTTAAAAAAATATTGAAAATATTGCATTTGTATTTAAGACTGTAAATTTTTTGAAAGTAATAATATTAAATACATGTAAACATAATAGTAAACTACATAAAAATACAAGATAATAAACTAAAAGTGTTTCTTAAATGCAGTCACTTTGGATTATAATTCTGTGTCACTATAGGAGATTTATAATTTTATACAAAGTTGAATAGAGGAGAAAAAAGAAAAGACAAGATTAACTTCATTGCAAGCAGCTTAAATTTGTTTCAGATATCCTGAAGAATTTTCAAGAATACAGAATAAATAAATAAAAAATAGTATTAAACCCACTGCATTTTCCTACAGGCTTTCTCTGAGATGCTTCTTGTTTAACGAGTGGTGAGATTTTTTTTGTAACACTGATTTTCGAAAAATTTGAACCGCAACCCATCGGTTCGCCGTTTCTCATTCCCAGTGCATCGTATTCCTTTCCTATATAATTGGCATCGAAAAATTTTTTGAACCACTGAAGGAATTCGAAATTGTCTTGAAATTTTCCTTTAACAAGTTTATCTATGGGAACGATCTGGAATTGAAACACGAAACAAAACGGAAATAATAAATTATTATTTTGAAAATGAAAGAACACCAACATGTTTGCAAAGTAAAACACATCACATCAACATTCGATGGTCTGGAATAAAAATAGTTTGTGATTTTAATAACAACATATTATAGATTTTCAACATACATTAAAAAATTATAATCACGTAATATGTATATTTACGTAAGAATATTTTTATTGTGGTTTTGACACCTGTCCATTTAAATTTTTTTATTTATTTTTTTAAAGCTTTGGATTCCCTTAAAACCTCAATTTCCCAGACGCAACGAATTTCCCAGGTACAAAATCCTTCGATTATTGCTTCATCATGAAAAATTCAAAATACAAAAGCTTAAGACTTTGGCTTACTCAATTATAGTCCTCAACATTGCATTGTGCAACAAAAAAAATCGAAAAACGATCCCACACAATATGCATTGTTCATTTTTCTCTATAACTTTTACATTCTAATATGAGACAAAAGTCAGAATTTTTGAAAATTATTACTGACACTACATATTTAAATCAATATAAGTCTAACAAAAAATTTAGTCCTTAGTTTAATAATTACCAGATTTCAATTAAATTTTCTTATACCTAGACATATATAATTACATTCAGCAGCTTACAATTAACATCAAATAATAATTAAAATTTATAATTTTTGATTTTATGACTCTAATTCAACTAAAAAAAGATTAATCTAAAATTAGCATGAAATTCTTTTTATTTTTAAAAGATACATGGCCGTTAGTATAGTAGAAGCATAAAAACAATACCATGCGTTAAGCTGATATATTAAAATTTATAACTATGTTCAAGCCTGCCATTTATTTATCTTCAATGAATACTTTTAAATAATGTTCAACTAGTTTAAATTATTACATAATGATCAGTCGAAAGTTACGTAATTAAAGTATTAAGTAATAAATTAATGCAAATAGGAAAATAAAAACTCATGTAGAATGTTTGAACAACATGCATCTCAATCCAATCAGTTCTTCAGAGATCGAGGCAAAGAAAGCTTAGCAAAGCGAGCTATAAACGTTGGAAAAAAAAATTGCTTGTGGATATTCACCAGGCTGTTTCATTTGTTGTGGAGGCCGTGACACTTGTGGGGGTTTGGATCGTGAAGAAGCTGTGTTTCCTATACTTCCGTCAGATCCACCGCTCCCCAGTACAATACCCCCACGAGCTTCAAAGCCGTCGTATTCTCTACCGTCGTAATTTGCATCAAAAAATTTTTTAAACCATTGCAGAAACTCAAAGTTATCTTGAAACCTTCCTTTGATCAGTCTATCTACAGGTATTACCTACAAAGCAAAATAACCATGTAAACTGTTCGTCCAACTAGTGCACGAATTCGGAGGAGGGGAAAGGGAAACGAAACCTTTTTCGTAACTAACAGAGATTGTTAACAAACCAGGAAAATAAAACTAATTCTAATTTAGAATCCTATCAAAGATTCAGATACCGACATAACCTCTGGGACACCTTATAAAAAGCACAAATTTTTTTAGCTGATATATTTAAAAAAAATCTATAACATAAAACAATGGATAAAAAAGTTAAGGAGTATAAAGAATTATATTTAGATATAAGAGCTGATTAAAAAAAAAAAAAAAAGAGACAAATTTTGCTTTAAGTTTATCTTTAATTTTTTTTCTATTAAATTGCTTTCTGTATTGCAAAAATATCAATTAAAATTTAGAGATAATTAACGGATATGATTAGGTAATGGTACTGAAAAAAACGCATGAAATTGTCAATTGAATCTCAAGATAATACATGTAACTAACAATAAATATAAAATATAAATGATTAACGACTTTAATATTTTATTAATTTTATCTTTGACTCTTCAAACTAATTTAAAAATATGAGCTAAAAACATGATTAATACTAGACTGAAATTAATCAGCTGAAACAACAATTACTAATTTAAGAATTCATACATTGTGAATCTATTGTGATTATTTTTTCTATTTTATTGTAGTGCGTTAAACTTAAATATTTAAAACATTAATTAATTAAAAAATATGAAACAAAAATTTAAAATCATACCAATTAAGCTTGAAACCTAGCTCTAGTTCTGCGATAATGTTAAAAAAATCAGATTAACTTTTTCCATTTGGCCCTGATATGCTCTATTTCAAATATAAAAACGTAACAAATTACTAAAACTAAAGAAACTTAAAATTTGAGAATTTAAAATCGAAATTCTTCAAATGAAAGCACCATTTTAAATGAAATATAAGAATCCAGTATGAAACTTTTATTTACCTTTAAGTCACTAAATATTTGTATATCTTCCAATTGAAGCAGTTAAAACTGTAAAATTACATCTCCAACAAATGCTTCCATATGTAGCATATAACTTATTACCAGACAATTTAATTACCTTTGTAAAATAATTTTTTTTATTTTCAGTGATTAAAAAATACTACTTAATTAATAGATGTAAATTTTTTCCAAAATTATTCCAAGAAGTTAAAAATATTCATCCCATTAATTAGATATGTAATTCAAACCGTCCCAATTTCAACAACTATATGTTGAAAAAGAAGGAAATTATAAAACAGTAATTTTTTCTCATAAGAATCATTACTATTATGCAAGTTTCTATAAACTATTGTTATTAAATTAAACTTGAAAATTTAATTTTAATCATAACAAAGTCAAAACAAACAATAAAAAAATTTGATGGGCCAATATTTCTTTAAGGCATTTTTGGAAAATGAAAATAAACCAATAATTTCATTGTAATTTTGTAGCAAATAATAGTTTTAAAATTTTAAAGTGTGTAGTTATTCTTGTAATATAATTTAATTAATAATACCACTATATATGTAGCTCCATCAAATCTATCTTTTACTCATTATGTTATTTACTTCCATTCTAAAAAGCAAATATTAGTAGTTTATGGTATTAAAAGAATTTAAATAAAAGATAATTATTTTGAAGCATTAAGAATTATTCAAAAATAAATATTATTGAAGTTCTTTGAATGTTTTATAAGTACTAGTTTAAGCAAGTTATAAATTACATACTTTGTCAGCAATTTTTTGACAGATGGATTTATAAGTATGGAATTTAAAAATTTTTTATTCATAAATTATTCCTTTTTTAACAATTATAATTTAATGATTTTATTCTTCATTTCAAAAGTTTTCATGTTATTAAATTATAAATTTGAATAAAAATATTTAATTTTGATAAAAATTCATATCACCTACATTAAAGAGTTGAATGATGTAATTATTAGATCTTGCAACAAAAAGAATGTTGGACTATCAAAATCATTTGGAAATGTAGCAAAAAAGTTTCTTATATGCTTTAATGTTAGAGTGTAATTATAATCCAATTACAATTTTTTGTATTTAACCTCAAATATAAAAGAGAAATTGAATGTAAAGGGCTGAATGTAACAAACAATAGAACTTTAAATTTCTATCTAGTTTTTAAAAAGCATAAACCAATATGATTTTTATTAAACAAGAACAATATTTTTTTTCTTCAAGCAAATAATATACAAAATCAAGTAATTTTACTTACCTTCTCTACATTCATTTTTTTAAAAGCAGCTTGTAGAAGCTTGAAGTTCTGAATATATTCATGCTCAAGATTGGTTTTGAACTTGACTTTTTTAAGCATTATTGATCCTGGGAAAAGCATGTCCATAAATTGACAATATGCAGCTCCAGTACATAGTTCTTCAATTTTACTAAAATTTGAAGTCAAGCAATCATTGACCCATGACAACATATCATGACGACTCAGATTGTCGGATGTTACGCTTGTAGAGTAAACATTGACAGCCATAATCCTAATATTAGGAAAAAAATTGAATATATTGCAATTACCATAATATAAGAGCATTTTAAAAAACTTTAAGCAGAAGCTAAAAATTTTTACTATCAAGATCGAAGAAATTCTGCGAACAGTTCGCAAACCTAGAATTAACAAAATATTTAGATAAAACTTAGGACAGAATCTATTAAAAAGTATTTAAAACATTTATCCCCATTACGGCCATGCTGGAAGTAAATTTCATAAAAGCTTATCATAGGTCACTCCCAAAAGCCGGAAAATAAATTGTTAGATCAAATAAAAATTAACAATTACTTAATATAATTCCAGAAAATCGTTGCATAAAGTGATATACCTTTCGGATAGAAGATAGTTAACATAAAATTAAAATCAAATACGAAATAGTTATAATCTACAACGACTTCAATGATATTTCAACGCAGCAAACATGGCAGTCTCAACAATGATCAATACCAAACAGTGATGGCGCCAAAAGTCTTTCGTTTCGGTTTCCATTAAAACAAATCAGTAAAATAAATTAATTATACTTTTGATTTTAAATATAAAAAGTCATAAGAATTTTTAATTTACTAAATTATACATAAAAATAATTATAAATTTATATTTTTTATTCATATTCACTTTGCTTAAATTGAATTTGTTGCTTGCAATAGTTGTCGCCCTGAAGTGACAAATTCAATTTAAGTAATTGTACCAAGTTGTAGTTAAAGAATAATAATTTAATATAAGCCATTTTTTGTTCAGTACATAAAAATGGAGTGTTTAATGGGTCTTGCATGTAAAGATTTCGTCATGTTAGCAGCAGACATGACGAAAACTCAAAGTATTTTGGTTATGAAACAAGGTAAATATAAAGTCAGTATTAGAATATCATCTAAAGTGCCTAGTAATTCTATGAACATGAAAAATGTTTAAAATTTGATTTTCCTTTTTCTAACCACAATTTCTTTTTTTGAAAAATTAAAAATCTGTTTAGAAACTTATTTCAAATTAATTTTTTTTACAAGTTGAATATACATTTTTATTAATTTTTGATTTTTAATTTTCATTGTATCAATAGATGAAGAAAAGTTGTGGAAACTATCAGACAAGATGCTAATGGCCGTTTGTGGTGATTCTGGAGATAGTTCTCAGTTTTCTGAATTCATTGCGAAAAATATTCAATTATATAAAATGAGGAATGGATACAGTCTATCACCTGCTGCAGCTGCCACTTTCACCAGAAGAAACCTAGCTGATTATCTGAGAAGCAGAGTAAATTTCCTTAATTTTTCTTTTTGTTTTGATAATAACTTCTTTATATGAAAATTCTTGAATGGGATAGAGCATGAAGTTCATGCAAACTATAAAACTATATTTTTTCATCCATCTGATTTTTTACCTTTTATTCAATAAAATACAATTTTTTTTGTGAGAATATTTTCTTTGGTTTTCCAAAGCAGTCATGATTATACATTTTATCAGCTATCAGCCATCTTATGATTTGTTTTTCTGTTAATTATAAAATATTTATTATAATTTCTATAATACTTTTAGTGAAGAACTATATTTACTTCTAAATCAACATTTAACATGGTGCTTGCCTTTTACTTCTCATTTTACATATTGAGAATTTAATTACATTAGCATGATTTGTGATTTGCTTTTTGCATTTTAGTGTTCAGTTGTTATGGTAGATTTTTTACTGAAATGTTCTGTTCTATTAGTAATTCATCCTCCATTTTAGTAAACTATTTTTTTAATTTTTTGTTATTTCTGAAATCATAATATTTATTTAACATGCAAAGCTTAATTAATGTGCTTATATTTCAATTTAAATATTTTATCTTATTTTATCCTTTTAGACTCCTTATAATGTCAACTTAATACTTGGTGGATATGATGAAGCTTCAGATCAATTTGAATTATATTTCTGTGATTACCTAGCATCATTGTTGAAGCTTCCTTATGCTGTCCATGGATTAGGTGGTCATTTTTGTCTCAGCATAATGGATCGTCTTCATAAAAAAGGTGAGCACAAGTAATCTTTATTTCTAAAATTTCCTGAGATCTAATATTAAGTTATCTTTAAAGACTTTGTAATTAAATAATTGAATTTGTAGTGACACAAGTTCAGAAAATTAGGTCATTGTGCTTTTTATATATGGTATTTTTATCAAGCTTAAGGAATTGAAATATAACTAGACAATATAAATCTAATAACTTAATTTCTTTTTTTACAGATATGACAGTTTCAGAGGCTTATGATCTTATCATTAAATGTGTGCGAGAAATTCACAAGAGATTAGTTATCAATATGCCTAACTTTAAAGTGATGATTGTTACAAAAGATGGGATTAGTAATTTAGAAGATATCACTATTGAAAAATTAGCACAGCTTTCTAAATAATTTTTTTTAAATTGAAAAATAAATCTCTAAATTGATGTTTAAAAAAGTAAAAATATTCATTTTTATGATTCCTTTTTTTAATTAAATTGTTGTATAAACTTTAATAATAATAATAATAATAATAATAATAATAAAAGACTTGTTACAATATTTTATTACAGTTTTTAATTTGATATATTAAATCTTCATAAGTTTTATTAGAATGTGATAAATTTTTTAATGAATTTTCAATAATTTGTATTATGAAAATTGCAGTGAAAAGGATTCTTTTTTGCTACTAATGGAAAAATATTTCTAGTACATATATATTAATGTATATATAAATTTTAATAATTTCATTTTTCTTTTAATAATCTATTATTTTATATTAGTAATTCCACTTTTATTTCATTTTTATGGTTTTAACAGATAATTCAACTTTCTTTTTTTATTTACCTTCAAACATATTTTTATGCAAGCCATATTTAATAGAAATATGTAGATTGAGATACCTAATAAATTTTTCAATTTAATTCATGTAAAATGAAATAAGTTTGGACAAAAAATCAAACCTTTAAATGTATTTCAGTAGTAAATAAATGTCAAGATTTAAAGGTATTATCTACAAAAGTCATTTGTAGGATTTTTTTTATCATGCTAACAAGTAATTTATTATTGACATTGAATGTTCTTTTTGGTTAGGATTTATGTTTCAAATTGATCATACTCATGAAAGCAATTGTCTATTTTAACATTTTGAAATTTTTATTATAATAATTAATGCTTCAAGCATTTGTAGCTTTTTTGAAGCTGGATGCATTGAAATTGGTTTAATTTGTGTAAATTATTTTAAAAGTTTTAAGTAAAATGATTGACAAGCAAAATTATCTCCAAAATGTGTAAGATAACCAATTAGCATTGTTAACACCAATAATTGCTAGCTTCCATGTCCAAATAATAAAAATTTTAAAGTTAAAACTGTCAAGTCCTTTTACGCAGTAGAACTTTACAAAAGCTTGTAAGCCTGGGGTAAATTTTATAATTTAAAAAGAATTCAAGTTAAATTAATATTTACTACAATTATAAACAAAATTTAAAAATTCAGAAACAGGCATGTTTGACAAAATTAAGTGGAAACCTAGCATGAACTAGAATAACTTGAAATATAGATCAAAAAGAGTAACTGAATAATTTGGAAACAAAAAATATTTTTAGTTTTGAAACAAATTGTAATCAAAATTAAGGAAAATAAATGCTTTTCTTATTGTCCCATTTTCTTTGAAAATATTGGTTTTGAATATAAATTGTACAGAAAACAAAACTAAATATATTTTAAATTAACAAAGAAAATCTTAATATAGATAATATTACAAATGATATAAAAGACTATCATTGAATTATCAAAAATTCAAGTATATTTCTATTTTTATACAGTATAATAGTCTTAAATTTTTATAAATTCATTAACCAATGAAGTTCATAACCACTAAATGTAGAATAACATGTGCAAAGATGAAATCCGCAAAACCTCGTTCGGCACTGATACCAGAAAAGTCATTTTTGTTTTGAGGATTGACCTGGAGTCTTAAGCAAACTGAAAAAGAGGAAATTATTTCATGATTATAATTAATTATTAAAAATGATAAAACTTTAATTGCTTCCATAATTCAACAATAAATTTTATAACAAAATAAAAACAAGAAACAGATTGTAAATTATTTTCATGATTGAAATAATAATCGCCTTAACGCAATATAAATTATATTTAAAATGATTTTTTTACTAAGAAATTTTCAACCCATGTATAAACTTACTTCCCAATATGAAGCAGCTAACACACGATATAAATCCGCTGAGAAAGGAATTGAATGGGAAAGTGCCAACTAAGCAGCAATAAACGAACTGAATTGCACCGGTCAATAAAACGTATAATAAATAAGCGTCTATGATTTTCAACTTTTTAGGTGTACGTTTATTGTACTCATCGTAAAACCTTTTTAAAACAATACTTAAATGTGCCATTGCTTAAAAATATTACCGGTAAACGGAGCGACACGAGAAATGTAAATGGCTAACTTTGGAGTTAAGAATTTTCTCCTTTCATAACATTCATTGGCTGAAAAATTGCAATATTTCTCAATTTGTCAAAATTTAATCTTGACGAGGGAATTTCGGCTGTTTTACATTACTTTTTTCATCGAATATTTCCTTCCCAAGCTAATAACTAATTTATAATATATCATGTTCAATAACCATGATGTAACGAAAAATGAAGTTATGAAAGCGTTCAGAGCGTGGACTGGTCAATTCCCCGCTTAGCATTGTCATTCGTACCGCCCATTATGTTGTATTTTAGAGTGGTATATCTGAAAAGAACACGTCGAGCTGTTTTGAGATAATCGCCAGAATTAGGGCGCGAGTTAGCGGAAGTGTTTTTATTTATTTATTTATTTATTTATTCGTACGGAAAACTTTATATTATCCTATGATATTTGAATGTAGATGAGTGAATTATATGGTGTTTACCAGTGTTGCATCAATTCTCGAAAGATACTTTTAACTTAATAAAAATTCTGAAGTATTTTTGTGGCTGCTTCAATGAGACTGCATTAGATATGCCTTTGATATTTTTGGAAAGAGTACCATTACCGAGCTTAAGGACTTATACTGCTATAAGTGTGGCCCTTTTGTCCCTTTCGGTGTACTTTTCAGTGCAAATCTCAAGTGATCCCAATTGGAAGGTTAATAACACATCGATAGTTGAATTGGAAGATAATTCTCAAAATGATTCAAATACATCTATTTTCTTATCTTGGACTAAACCACAGAATGGATCATTAGCCCTTCAGTTGCAAGAAATTGTCTATTTTATGTGTCATGAGCCATTTTGTGTATGGGTGAGTTTACTTAATAATATAATATATTATGTGACGCATTTAAAGCATTGTTTTCAAATTAATAATTGTGTAGAATATAAAATGTACTTGTTCACGATAAGCTAACTTTAAAAATTTGTTTGTTAAATTCATATTTAAAAAAAAATTATAATAAAAATTATTGATGGATTTACATTTTCTTTCATTAAAATTAATAATCCAATATGTTTTTAACTTGAACTCCAACAAACACGGATTTTATCTAATATTTATGCTTTTCTAAATATAAGGTTAATGTACAGTTTTTCTCTGCTTGCAAATTGCAAACTCATTCCAAAAATAAGAATAATTATGAAATAGAAAGTACAGCATTTAAAATAAGTTATAATTTAAAGCCCAAATTAAAAGTCATTTTCATTTTATTTAAATATAATAGTACTTCATGCCTTTTTCTAAAATTAACCATAAAAGTATTTAATCAAGTTAAAATTTTATAAATTCTAACTTTTAACAATTTGTGTCAAAAAAACGAATCAAAATATGTATAAGTTTCAAAACTGATTTTCTTTTACATTGTTTAAGCATGAAAATAATATTCATAAATCCTAGTGGTACTTTGCACAATGTACTTCTTTTTCATTTTAGACAGTCTCTAAATTAGATTGTTATGAGAAAATCTTTAGGAATGTTGTGAATGCTTTCTACTCATATTGTCCTAAAAATCATTATGGTAATATAAATAAATCTTTTTTTAATAGCATTATCTAATTTGTTGGTTCACTGACAACAATGAAAATTGTTGTAAGTTAATTAAATAATGGTGTTCTGCCCATTTCATAAACTTTAAATCGAATTATGTTTGAGAAATATTAAAATAATTGTTTCACAAATTTTCAGCCCAAATAGAATTGGGTTTTAAAAAAATATATTAATTATTCTTTAGAAATTCTTTTTATTTTCTCATTTAGATTTCAAAATTAACTTTTACATTGCATTTTATATATAAAAGCCTATAATATTTTAATCCAAATGCAATATAAATTAAGCTTATTTTCTTTGAAGTATAAAGAGCATAAAAATTCTTTTGTTAAGTAAATAATAAAGATGTTGCCCCTATGTTTCACATGTTGAATAAGCATCTATACATTATAAAATGTTTTGTCAAGTCATTATTGAGAAATTTTTACCTTCTATTTTTGCTTTGTATTCCTTTATTTAATAGCTTGAAATATTATTTTATCAAGTTGTCATTTTTTTATCTAGAACAAAAGTATAATGTATTTCATATTTATTTTTTTATCATTGTTCTTGATAATCAAACTTGATTAATATTGAAATGTTATTCTACATTATACTTAATGGTTAATTTGAAGGCAAAAAATTTGGATAACTATTATGATTTTGGAAAATTAAATTATTACTTATTATTTTTATACTTATGAAATACTTTATATTTCATCTTATTAAACACTGACATTACAGTAAAACTAAATATGTCAATACTGCATGATAGATGTAGATATTTATTATATTTTTATTTTATTTTAAAATAAGTCCATTTTATTTATTTATTTGTGTTAACTGATTTACATTATAATGAAATTAAATCATTTTAATTATGAGGTTTAATTGCTGTCAGCAGTGTAGAACAAACTTTATTATCAGATAAAAACTATTTTGAAGTAATTATTGAATATTTTTTATGTAATGTTAAAGCTTTCAGTTCAAAAACATAAGGCTTATGTGGTATAAAAATTTCATCATAACTTGTAATATTTTGTCATTTATTTCCATAACAAGTATATGGTCTCACTACTTGAAATTTATTTGTGGACCTAAAAACCGTTCATTATGATAAAAATGGAGCAAATAATTCTCCAAGGCGTTTAAAATGATAATAACATCTGCAGTATTAAAATTTGATGAGATTAATTATCATATTTACTTTTGCATCCTCATTTTAAGTTATTGCTTTGATGCAAGTTCTTATTTAAAATACAATTAGGTGGAAAACGATTGAACAACAATATATTATTAAGGAAATATACTGATTGGTTAAAATTTTTACATTATTATTAGTATCTCATCTGGAAAATTAAAGTTTAATCAATGCCACTTCATTGGAACCTCTTTTATATATGCTACTCATAAATTTAATGCAGACTTATTTCCTGAATTACAGTTAAATCTTGATATTTTTTTATTCCATTTTAGGTTGCTCAATTCGCACAAGCAAATTTTGAAGGCTTCTGTAAGGTTATCTTTTCATAACATTACACAATAGATCAATCTTTTGTTTGGTGGCCTTCTACAAGTATATACTTTTTACATGATCGGAACCCAGTGAATTTTTTATAATATTTTTCTTATTTAATGACTTTGATACATAATATAATTGTCAGATTAAAATTATTAGAAAAGATCAAGGTTCGAATTACCTAAATGAGCGAATTTTAAAGAAGTTGTTTAAAGTTTTCATGCGGTATAAAATAAAAGTTGTTAATGACAAAAATATTTTTAATTATGCAAATGCTCTGATTTTGGAGTCAGTCAAGAAAAAAGTTGTTTCGCAGTCTAGAAGGCTATATACTTCGTATTTTCTTATTTTAAAACTAAACCTAAGATGTGGAAATAAGTTAAATGAGACATTGATATATAAAATAATTAGTGCAAAAATCTAAGCCGGTTATTTTGAAAGCTACATATGTCATATAAGTGTTACATTGGGAAATATATTTCCTTATAAACAATCTGTCATGTTGTTCCATTGTCATTTGCTGAAACAATTGCACTTCGATAACGAATTCGAATAGTTTTTTTTTACTGTACGATATGCATTCGAGAGTATGAAATCTTAATTTTAGATGGAAAAAATTTTTCCACTCATGGTATATGTACTTGCTTTCTGGGTCATGGTTCATTGGCCGATAATGCTTCAAAGAATCAATGCCATTGTCGTTAATTAAGAATAAAATTACACCATTGATGTTTTCCAGGAAGTGACCGAAGTTTCTTGGGCTTATTCTGTCTTTACTGACAATAATATTATTGAAGAGTTTGTCATTTTCTAAATAAAACAGTGGATAGATCCTGCCTTATTACTAAAGGAATACTATGTCACATGTGGTATTATGGATTAATTTATAATTAAATATCCACTTTATGTAATACAATTTAATTTTTCGCCAAAAAATTTCGAATGTTTTCAGTATTTTAAATAAATCTATTTAAATTCCAAAATTCAAGGACAATATTTGTAAAAATATAAATTTTAAGCCATATTATTTAAATTTTGCGTCAACAATCTTTTCATATCTGACATCATAAGAAAATACTATCAAGTTTTATCTATATTTGATTGATATAATTGGTTTTGCACCAGGAAATTTTTTTAGCATAGAGCTTAAAATTTTTATAGTTATTTACTTGAAAGATTTAAGAAATTGGAATAATTAATTTTTAGGAAACAATTTTCTCTTTATTGTAAAAAATATTTAATAAAATAAATTATATTGTACTTTATGTAAGCGTCGTAAACTAAATGTGTCCGTGTCAGAAACTATAAATAATGTGAGACATTGAAATAGTATTTGTACATTTGCCCTTCAAGGTTGCCCAGCCTTCTACTTGGTCTTAATAAACCAATGCATTTCCTTCGTCATTTTCAAGTCATTAAACATTTTTCATATTTAATAATATGGTTGCCGATCATTTTGAAAACCGATACATCTTAATGGAAAATATATAATTATATAAATTCGATATTGGTTTTAAAAAATTTTGTTTTTAATATTGCACCTCTTAAAATATTCAAAATACATTTCAGATATGCTATAGAGATTAGATGTATTTCATTCCTACCAGAGAGATTACTATATTCTTTACTAGTTACGTTGGAAGTACAAGAAAGTGTATGTGTGTATGGGCGCGCGCGTATGTGCGCATGTATGTATGTTTATATTTGTAAAAGAATTGTAGATAAGTTAAAACAATTGACTGTATGAGATGGTATACTTTAATAAAATTTTTTTAAAGTAATAAAATCTTCTATATTGAAATTAAATGCATTATTTCAGAACGAAATTTACATCAGTGACATATAAAAATAAAGTGTCACATATTTTAAAATAAATATTTTATTATATGAATATAAATTATTAGTAAAAAAACTTTTAATCTGAAATATTTGAATTGGAATTTTTTTTCTTTAAAATTGTTATTGTTACTTTCCAATTAGAACGTTAAAAATTACTTTTGCATTATTCATATTAAAAACGACATTATTAATTGTTATCGGTATAATTAAATCAATGCCTTTGCGTGTAATAACTCATTAATATTTAATTCTTTAAAAGAAGTTCTCATATTAAATTAACAATATGATTTTAAGTATACTATATAAACTAAGGCCAAAAACCAATAACATTTGAATTATGCTCCATCAAATTATAAATTCCAAATTGGCTGATAAAAATATAATTTAGAAGTTCAATTAAAATGTTTGTTGTATAATGTGATTTAGTAATAGAAATCATTTCTATCAAACAAAAAAAGTCGGGTATTGGATTTTGATGCTTCAAGAAAAAGGATTCCAGATTTTAATTTTAAAATCCTTAAAAGAGAAAGCTATAAGGAAGATAACATGTTTTTGCAGATTAAAACATGAAAGCTTTAATTGTAATAGGTGATCGTTTCTGAATTATAGGGAGCAAGGATTTTAAAAATGTATGTAATGTAAAGTTAATTTTTCCTCAGCTTTTCACTTTTTGTCCTCTTTTAATATTTTTTTTTTAGACAATATTTTATAATATGTCATGATGTTCATTATATTATATAATTATAAAAATTTCTGTTAATATTTTGAAAATAAATGTATGGAAAGAAAATTAAACATTTTAAAATCGGAAAATTTCCTATTTTATTTAATAATTTGACAGAAGAGAAACAAATTTCTTGTAATTGTAGTTTCAAGGCGCAGAATTTATGATAATTTATCGTCAATATTTTATTACCATAATTACCATTGAATATTCAAGCCTAAATTTTGCTTTGACTGCAAACATTGATCAAAATATTGAAAATAAAAAATAAATTGTTTTAATTATTTTAAATTTTATTAATATATTTTATTAATATTAATAATTTTATATTATTAATATATAATATATAAATATATTTAAAATAAATTAATAATTTTAAATTTTATTAAATATATATTGAATTATAATTTATATTTCTCGAAGATATTGTTTGAAAATATTTTAAGTTTTCCAGCAAACTAATTTCTAGTAAATTATTTTGTGAAGGTTTTAATTTTTCATATTTGGTACTACATTTAATTAAGAAATTTATTTCAACATAGAGGATCTGTTGATCGAAAATGGCATGCTATTGAAAATGAAAATGAAAAAAATGAAAACAATAGGAATTTTATAAGAAGAAACATTAATAAGCCTCTTAAAATTAAGTTTTTTACAAAAGTTATTTTTATTTGCACTTTTTAATCAAAGTAAACCTTCAAATTAAATTTTGGTATAAATATTCACTTCTGAAGGATGATATAAAACTTCAATAACTGGTTTCTTATGCTCCTTCTTAATATATTGAAACTTTATTTTTATTGACGTCTTTTATAAGTTTACTTTTGCAGATGAATATGCCATATTAATGTGCTTTCCATAAGATATTTATAGAGACTGAAAATAATAGACTTTGTTTTCAAATTCCAGGCTTTGGTCAATATGGCATATTGTTGTCTCCTGCTTCTGGGAACCTTTATTCAGAAGGTTGTGTTTGGAGAACTACGCGTGGCAGAACAACAGCACGTGAAAGATAAATTTTGGAACTTTATTTTTTACAAATTCATTTTGGTTTTTGGAATTATTAATGTACAGTTTCTGGATGAGGTAGTGTTTTGGTGTGCCTGGTTTAGCGTTCTTGGCTTTCTTAATCTTTTGGCTCAATTGGGGAAGGATCGTTTTGAATATGTAAGTAAATTTACTTTAATTGAAATGAATTTAAATTTATTCTTTATCTTTATGAAAAATAAATCTAATTTTCTCACTAAGAATTTTATAATTGGTATTAAAGTATCAAAAAGTTTATATAGCTATTTAGTCAAAGAATTAACGTTTCTTACCATGCGTTTATGATTTAGATTAAGAATAACTGTGAAAATTATATTTAAACTGAATGTTTCTACTTGGTTCATGATTTACACTTTAAAATTACACAAATGAATTGTCTCATTTGCATAAAATTCTTTGTTATATATAATAATATTTTTGATTTCTTTTGAGAATAATTTGTTTGCTTGTTAATTTTGAATATATCTTACTGTCAATGATTTCCTAAATTTCTCGGTCTTCCAAGTTTTAAAGATTGAATTATTATTCTAAAGATTGATATTAATTTATAATACTGCAATATCTTTAAGAATAATAACAACCAGACTGTTGTTTACTTAGAATATCGCGTTAGTTATTATTATGACTATTCATGTGTTGTTGTTATGTAGATATAGCTAAAGATTCATGGCTTATAAAATTCTAAGAAAAACATATACCTTTAAAATCTTTTTATCAGGAATTTGTCTAAATGAAAATTATTGTGGCTTTAATGAAAACTTTTTTAAATTTATCGAAATTGTTTATTTTATTGTTTCTTGGTTATTCAGACTCTCATATCTAATCATAATAAATATTTTAATACTTTAAATCTGTTCTGAAAGATGTTTGGATGTTCTGGAAATTGTTTTTGTTGATGCTTTTCTACCCTTACAGAAAATCTTGTAGAGATTATTTTCTGTAAAAGTTATTGAATATAATTTATACTACTTATTTATTGGAAAAATATTGTTTGCGTTAATTTAAAATTTAAAAGATTAATTCTACACGTTTTAGTTTTAAAATATAGAGAACAGTAAAATAAACTTTTTTCTATATTTATTTTTAGATTAGTTTCTTATTTGTTTGACGTAGACTAAAGACAAAACATGTAAGTTTTTATCAAATAGAATGAGACTTTTTAAAAACAGAAATTTTTATTGAAACGGATAGTTTCAATGAAATAAAATTTATTTTATACCTCCAAAAAGAAAAGTTTCAGTATATTTTATTGAAATTTTCCATTTTTGTTATTAAATTCTAATTTAAAATTTAGCACTTTACAAGTAAAAAAGATTTTTAATCCAGAAGTAATTAATATTTATAAGTCAGTGAATTATGATGAAAAACTGAATACTAATTCTGTTTATACTTTGAGTTATTACTGAATTTTCATAACACAAAATTTAGTATTAATATTTATTCCTTTTTCTTTAATTTTTTACAGTCATAAATGTTTTTGTTATCTCGCTTTATTGCGGACGATGTGTTTTATTTTAAATTCATGATATAATAATGCTGAATATCAGTTTTCAATTTGCTGGCAATATTAAGTTCAGCTTTTGAACCCAAATTTGTTAGATGGCGCCACTCCAATTCATTGAGTTGAATTTTATATAATATTGCAAAAGAAAAGAATTTTATTTATGTATTTAGGCTTTATAACTCCTAAAATTTAATGAAGATACCTTAATGTAAGATAATGGGGGCGGTTTATCACCCTTAAACAAAGTGATCTCATTTTTCGCTAATTTAGTGGAATTATGTCCATTATGGTTGCGTTCATTTTGAGTTGCTTCGCGCTAAGATAGTTATCATTATTATCATCATTATTATTTGAATTTTTCTTGTGATTCACATTTATATTTCATTTAACTGTTAACAAAATGAAACTTATTGTCTTGGGTAAATACTAGACCAAATTTTCATCGATGTTTTTATAAGTTAGAGTTAGACACTTTCACAATGAATTATTCATGTGAAATGATGTCAGAATGACAATATAAAAAAAACGTCATCACAGGGATTGCGCATTTTACTCTAAATAACTAAGCCAATTTATAAGATCCGAAAACAGTGGAAATTTACCAAGAACGAAATGCATAATATATGATTTATTTTAGCTTAAGTAACAGTTTTTGAAAATATTAAATATTAAGAGAAGAAAAAGAAGTAAAGAATAAAGTATTTTAGCGTAATATTAGACGAATATCCAAAAAGATACCACACATTAACTTGCATTAAAATGAATGGGAAACAAATTCTTTTTCAGTACGGTGATAATTTAAAATGGAAGAATTTTTGCGGTCGCTTTGGTTACGTTTTAGTTCTTAATTTGATATTTCCTTTCAAAGAAACTGCTTTTAGTAACTGTATTAATAAATGTATTACCTATAAAAGATAAGTAATGTAAAAAGCAATCAATTTATCAAATTGAAGTATTTTTTTCATCAGTCGTTATGACAATTATGATCGTTCAGCATGAGTTTCAATTAACTCGAGTTAATTAACATGGATGTTGAAGTAAAATTTGCATAAATCATGTATCACTTAATTTAGTAATAGATTTTATTTTTGCACATTTGTTGTTTAGTGTTTGTTGTTAGTTTGCACTAACCAACCCTAGTTGGTTAGTGGTAAAAAATAAACCCAGAATGAGTTAAAAAGGGAAATTACAAATTCATCTAAAATTTTTCTCAAATTACTGATTCCATTTCATTGTAACATATTTATCTTACAAAAGATAATATTAATAAACATATTTATCTACAGAAGATAATAAAGATATTTATCTACAGAAATAATATGATATACTGAAAATCCAGCAGCTTTTAAGCCTTTTCACTTTCCCATAATTCTCAAAATTTTTTTTCTAAATTCAGTATATTTGGATTTTATTTTATTTTGTATGCCGTTCAGTCAAAAAGTTATTTACATAATTATGGTCTAATAAAAGTCATCTTATTTCATATTCTTATAGGATTCTAATGCCTTTGTGTAGTGAAAAATGGATTTGAATTTTGTGCCAGCAAATTGTATTGGATAATGATAAAAAAAGTTGGAAATTCTAAAATCAGTTCAGGTTTATATTAACTCGTAATAACTAATATATTAACATTAAATTGCATAAAGTCATATTTTTTGATAATTTCTATTTAGTTAGTTGCATTTTTTCTGTTAAAAAATTAGTGAAAGAAAATTTGGCATTTGGCACAAGAAGGGATGTGCCAAACTTAACAAAATGATAATAATAACAGTAAATATAATTAGATTTTCCCAAACTTCTTAAGCTTCTAACAAATTTGTTGATTGTGCATAACAGTTTTCTTTTTCGATTCAATTCCATTGAAATGTTTTCTCACTTTTCTTTAATTTTACATCAAACGATATTTTAAAAAATTTCTATTCAATACAGCGACGTAAAATATATATTGTATTAATTAAACTTAGATTAATTAAAATTTTATCGTTACTTAAGAAAGGTAATGAAAAATAAAGTAATTAACTTATTGTAATAGTTATTGTTTTAAACATGAAAGTATAGATAATTCAGTTGTTCATATTACACAGTATTACGAGGTTACTGAACAATAATATATTGTAAAATAATAGAATTAAATGGAAATACTTATTTTTTTGTATTTACTATGACATTGGATCTCTTTTATAATTACGAATAGTTTTAACGTGTGCCTTAGAATATAAAATCACTTTCAACGAAACAGATTCTTCTTAATTATGTCATTTCCTAATAAAATCTAATCTTAAAAGCGTGCTGGCAATATTTGTAAAGTAACCAACTTTTTGATTAAGATTGCTATGTCAATTCAGAAGATTATAATTGTTATATAAAGGTAAATGACTTTTTCATGTTTTTTTTACTAAAAAAAACTTTCCGTTTTTTTTCTTTTTTGTTGGCATTATATGAGTAAAAGACCGGATTTCGATACCAAAATGTACTATATGATAATGAACTTTACCATTTAAAGTGCTAACTCTTAGTAATTAACTATATAAAAAATTCAATATATATTCTGTTTCAGCTTTCTTTTTCACCGACAACTTCAGGTTGGAACCATGTCCGTCTTCTCAGTCTTCTGATATGCATTTTCGCGCTGTCCAGCATTATGCTGCTGGTTTGTGTTGGCGTTGGTTTCTTTGCGGGCTTTAATACTTTCGCATTTATGGCTGCTGAGGTAATAACGATTATGAAAATATAGTTTCGTATAATGATAACTTTCGTAGAATTGTATGTTATAAATTAAGAACACTAAAAACCATTGAATTTATAAATTGTGATTGACACGGAAAAAAGTAATATTACTTAAATAGATCATTATTTAAAAAAAATAATGATAATTCTTATTTCAAGCTCCAGATACATCTACAGCTGTGAGATTTTTTCATAACACACAACAAAAAATTTTTTGCTCAAGGATTATCAGAAATTAATTTTAAAAATGAATCTATTTTATAATTTCTTCAGTTTACCGACATTAGAATTTTTTTCAGTTTTTTTGAACAGTTCCCAAAAACTAAAGCCTTAGCTAGATAGAATTATCCCATGTAATTATAGATTTTTTAATATTTCTTGTTTAGGCTGAAAATTTTTAGATATAGATTAGTATTTAGATGTAAAAGTCCAATATATATATATATATTTGTATATACGCCCTTTTACGTATGCAGGCATTAGGATTGGCCTCTACATTTAAAGATTTCTCGATTTAGTTTATGGTTTGGCTTAAGAATTTAAATTTAGCTAAGTTGACCAGCAATAAGGTCAACTTTTGCATTTAAGAAGTTGGAGTTTTTTTAAACGCCCGTAATTTGCTATTAAAAATTGCAGTAACAAGCTTTTTATATATTGTATATACAATATCAAATTATTTTTTGAAATAAAAATTTATAAAAGTGCTATTACTTAGACCACAAATTCAAAAAACATATCTTTATTCACGAAAAAAGATTTTTGCAGTCATTACATATCGGTGCCTTGTGCGATTTTTGAATTTTAATAAGTCATTCACTTTCAGTGCCAACGGCTGCACAATTTGAGGTCCTAAATGTCTGTTCACGTGGTTGTTAAAATTCAAAAATCCCGTAAAACATTGATCATTTATTCATTTTTCTTATTCTTCTTGATATTATTTTATTAATTTTATACTTCCAGGAAATATTGACCACATAAAGATTGCGATATTTTTGCTGAAATCGATATTTTACATGTGCCAATGTCGCAATTTAGCATTTTTCGATTCTTCATTTCAAACGTATTTTATGTATTTCAGTACATTCAGTTGAATATTCGAACTCTGCACGTAATAGTAAGATATGTTTTTCATCTGTACGACTTAAAACAAGGGCATAACAATGCTAATCTCTCTTGGGAAAAAAGAGGATCCGTTGCCTACTATGCTGAGCTGATTTTCGAGTTGACTGTCCTGCTCCTGGATTTCGTGCATCACATTCACATGATTTTGTGGAGCAACATATTCGTTTCAATGGCGTCTCTTATAATTTGTATGCAACTGCGATATTTATTTTACGAAATACGAAGAAAAATTAAGAAACATAGAAACTATTTATGGGTGCTAAACCACATGGAGCAGAAGTAAGTTCTTGTTTGATAATGTTGCGAACTTTTTCAGTGCGCCAGTTTATAAGGCCTTGACCTGAGAGAATACTTTTCTATTCGATTTGACATTCGAAATAAGCGTTTTGAAGCCGTATAAATATCTTACGGTCTATTTTTTATCTTTAGTGTTAATTCAAATGCAGCAAGGATCACAATATTAAAATATTTTTCGCAAAAGACGTTTACATATCCACATAATTTAAATATATCCTAGTTATTGCCATTCGGTGAAGACCATTGTTTCATACTTCTACATTTTCTTTTAGAAAACCATATTCTTATAACAGCTTAAAAATCTAACTTAAACAATGAATCATTGTAGTTTAAAAATAAAATTTTGTTTAATAATTTTGAATTTAAAAAAAGCAAACAAGTTTATTTCGGTAATTTAAAAAAAGAATCATATTAAAAATTCGTTTCATAAATAAATTCCCAGGATAAAGTTTGTGAAATATAAATTTTGCATGCTGTACCTTCGAACTATTTAAAGATTATTTATATGTGTAGCAAAAATATCAATTATTCAGGTTTATAATTTATAAACCAAAAAATTTAATTGCTCTTTCCAGTTTACTTTTTATAATACGCATCATATGGAAATTCATTTCATGATATATTTCGAAATCTTAGTTATTGTATTTGAAATCCTATATCGTGGTCAGCGTATTTATTTGCAGCGAGAACTCCTGTATCTGCAAGAAATAATTTTTTTCATTTGTATTTGCAGTTATCCGATGGCGACAGCAGAAGAGCTTAAAAATCACAAAGATAATTGTGCTATTTGTTGGGAAGAACTGGATAGCGCCAGAAAATTGCCTTGCACTCATTTATTCCATAAGTGAGTTCTCTTAAATATATATCAGAGTTTCTTCCCTTAAACATTATTACTATTAACTATTTTTATTATTGGAAAAATTGAATTAATTCATCCTTTAAGCAATAAATATTTTAATTTTTTATGTTGAAAAATACTTGTTTCTATATTAATATATTCTGTAATATATATTTATATTTTTCATTTCATTAAAGGGAGATTTCTGTAGTCATAATATTATGATTGCATAACAATTTTTATATCAAATCACTTCGAAATTATGTTTTTATATATCTGATATCATAGAAAAATTATAGACTATTATAGAATCTTTTGGAATTTCTTTTAAAGTTTGAAATTGGGATAAATATCTTATGCTTTTTAGTGCTTGTTTACAATCTTGGCTAGAGCAAGATACTTCGTGTCCCACGTGCCGCATGATTCTCAGCATTCAAAACCATAATATGCTAGATTCGGCTACAAGGTTGGAACATAGCTTAGAAAATAACGGAGAAAACCAGCAAGGAAACAGAAGACCGCCGAATCACTTCTTCCACTTCGATGGTAGGTTGTGAATTGTTACCGGATTTTTTTATCGTTCTATATGTTTAGATTGTACATTTTTTTTATTAAAAACATTATGTAATATTTAGGATCGAGATACGTTTCTTGGCTTCCCAGTTTCTCCGTCGAAGTGACGCACACTCAAATAAGAAATCAAGTTCATCCTGCGCACAATTCTCAGTTTGATGCAATGGCAAGACAAGTACAACAAGTATTTCCTCATATTCCTTTGTCTGTTGTAATCGATGATTTACGAATGAGTCGATCGGTAGAATTAACTATCGAGAACATTCTCGAAGGTCGAGTAGTAGTATCTCCACATTTATATCAAGGAGAATCGACGCCGCCTCCTCCGACGTTTGAGAGACGAAGTGCAGTGTCAGAAACAGTAAATGATAGCGTAATATGGAATGAAAGCAGTAGTGTCAGTCCAGATGCGTAAGTTGAATTTAGGATGTACAGAAAATGTGTAAAGAAGAGATATAAAGCATTAAATAAATTCGTATTGTTTTGCAGTGAAGAGAACATAAATGTGTGCGAAACATTTTCGAAGTCATCCACTGATCGAGAAAGGCTTCTGCATAAACGAAAGGAACAGTTATTTGCGGTGGCAAGGCGAAAATACCTGGAAAAGTGTAAAAAAGTTAAAACCGAAAAGGTAGAAAAAAGTTGAGTATCAAAATCTCTTTTGTATCTTCTTTGATTTTATCCCTGAATCGCCATTTTCAAAATCTCACTTCGGCCTTAAAACGACAAATTTAGAAATACTTGACATTTATATAGATTGTAAGAATGATAAGAGTCTGATGCTTTTGCTTCATTCACATTTTCATCGATAAAATATACTTCTCGATTTGGACATATTCCTCCTGCGAAGCTATCGGCTTGATTGAGGTTTACATTTTTTAATCCGCATTGAGAAGCTTCTTTACAGGAACAAGCGGCTACTTTTGTGGAAATTCGTGGACTTAATAATGAAAAGAAGACGAAGTGAAACTTTTCAAATATTAGTCTTCTCACCATAATTCGTGAAAATAAAAAATTATTATTATTTTTAAAGGCATTTCTTATTATAATTCATAATATTGTAAGACTTCAATTTCAGTTCGACGCTGACAAACTTGTATAATGTAGGAAAAAGAACCTTTAATTTCACATTAAAATTGCTCTAACAATATTTTATTATTTCATATGCTATATTGTAAAATATTTTTGAAATATTTAATGGCATTTGATAAGAGAAATATTAGGTAGTTTATCGAAGTTGAAAAGTCGCGACCGAAATTACTAAATCTGAAACATAAATTCGTACATTGAAATATTATAAGCTTTTAATCAAAAGATGAATGAAGAAATATTCAAGAAATATTTTAAATTAAACATTTTGATACATTGATGATATTAAATTCGCAACTTTCGTTTTGGTAATTTAATTTTCAATTAAAATTCAGTTATTGTTTTTTATCTTAATAATATATTAATATTATTGGGCTGAAAAAATGTTTCGCTTTCCATAAATTATTCAGAAAATATTGGTAAATTTAATCGTCGTACTGATTCGTACGATTAAAGGCTCTAAAGTTTCATTCCCGAAACTGTTGTAATACAAAAATAGTACATTCGCAAGTTAATCGGACATTATTCACAGAGTATTCTTTAATTTACGGTATTTGTAATTTTTTTT
>JAOWBB010000001.1:3852383-3880740 GCA_028565995.1 Ricinus marginatus
CCCCCCCCCCCCCCCCCCGCCGAACGGCGAGGAAAAGGCGTCGCGGAGGCCGCCGGGGAGCGGCGGTGTCCCCGATGATGGCGCGGGTGGTTCGCGACGTGGCTGCAGACGGCGAAGCGGGAGCCGCGGTCTGCGCCTTCGGTTTCGTTCGAGGAGCGAGATTCGGAGGCGAAATGCATTTGGACCGACGTTCCAACCCTTGAAAGATTTTCTTAATTAAATTACGACTGCCGGGGGTTGAGTCGCCCTATTTTTAGCATACGATCCACTATTTTTGTATCCATCGCGTCTGCATCAAATAAAAACTTTCTTGCAAAGTTCTCGGCTTTGTTCGTTTTGGCTTCCGTGATTGGTCTTCGGAGCGGGCCGGAGCTGGTCCGTTCCAGCGGTTGAAACCGGGTCGTCCTCCGTCACTCCGCGGTCTTGGCGTTTCGGGACTTCTGCAGGATGCTCCGGGTGCCGGAGCCGCGGGATTCGTCCTCCGGAGACCGTTCTTGACGTTCTCCACGTTACATATTTCTCCCGTCAAGGTCTCCTTTAAAATTATTTTTAGTCAACCGTGAGCCAAAGTCCTCCCATCTGCCCGTTTCCATTGAAAAAAATTTAAATCCATTTAAATAAATTTGTTTGACAAACATAGCTAAGGTATAAGTAAATAAGGTATAAGTAGGTATAAATAGGTACTCTCTTTCATAACATGTTAATAATAGAAAATCGATTTAATGGTTATTTTATTCCACAATCCGAGTCTAACTACTATGTTCTATTAGACACAATAAAATAAGAATTCTCTGCCTCGAACGGTGATGGTAATAAAGGCTTAGACGGGGAAACGGACCATCGCCCTCAGATGTTCCTCTTCCGAAGAATAAATAGCACGAGAACCGCCGTGGCGAACCGATTTCCGACGCCGTTCTCTGGCAATTGCGGCACTCGAGGAGGCGAACACCTCGACTGCTGACGGTCGCTCCGCGGGGCGGACGGCGGACCTTTTCCGGTCGACGGTGCTCGCTTCTTCCGGTGCGGGGGCCTCGCCGACCGAAGCGCGAGAGGGTAATAAAATGACAGCGGACCGAGATCGGAAGGTCGCCGAGGCCGAGACTCGTTGCAAGTGGCAATCACGAAATAATTGAAACACGCCACGTCCTCCCCCCGGCAATCACGCCAATCCGTTCTTTATAGGGCACTTAGCCGGAGACGTTCACTGACAGAAGTCTCTTATGCTTCCAGTCGAACAACGACGAGGAACTGAGCGACATCCACGACGAGGACAGCGACGACCACATATCCAGAGCGCCGGAGGACGGAAACGACGCCGACATCCTCTCCAAGCTGAAGCAGCAAGTGAGGAGCATGGAGCGGAGCGAGGATCGTCCCCAGAGCCAAAGCTCTCCTGCCCCCCACGAGAACCCCCCCGGGCTTTCGCCCTTTCCCCACCAGTTCTCGCTGCCTTTGCCATTCCCTTTTCCCCATCCGGCCGCGGCCGCCTTCTTGCCCCCCGTTCCCGGCGGCCCCGTGACCGCCTATCCTGCCCCTCCCCCGCACAACTCCTCCGGGTCCTCCCACTCTTCCGAAAGCTCCAACTCCTCGCAGCAGCAGACGTGGAGCTTTGAGGAGCAGTTCAAACAGGTGCGTCAGGTAGGGAAACGTTCCATTCATTAAGCTTCTCGCTTCCGTCCGCGAAATTCTTCTGGTTTAAGGCGCAGTCCGCGCTTCTTCCTCCGCGGCACCCCGCGGTCTGTCTACCCGCCGCCGCAATGATCCTCGTACGCCGAATTAATTGGCATGTAAAACTTCCACGGATGAAACGTCAATTGAAATATTTATTTTTCACGGCAAATGAAATAAATTAAAAAGTAATTAAAGACAAAATGACGTGGCGAAGGTGACATTGAAATGCAACTGAATCATCGCAGCACGGCAGCATCAAGGAGAGCGTTACCTGAAGGTGATGAGGCGGATTCGGTCCGAAGATGGCGGAGGCCGCGATAGCTTCCCCGCGATTGGCGAATGCGAATTAGTCGGGACGAGACCTCCGCAACGTCTCCTTCTTCCGGCAGGGAATCGGGGAAACCTCCGCGATTTTCGTCGGTTCGAGTTACGCGGCCGGAATTCGGATGCCTTTGAGAGTTGAAAATTGTCAGTCTCGCGATAAGAAGCTTTTCGATTGCCTCCGAAGCCGTAAACGCGGTTCGAATTTATCTGTAACGACCGTTTGATGACTTCAAATGTGATCTCTCTCTCTCTCTATCTCTCTCTCTGTCTCTCTCCGTGGTGCTCGGATGACGATCGAGGGGGCGGACGCGGGGCGATTCCGTCGTCGCGCGCGCCGAAACATCGGGTGCGTTCGCTTTCCGCGGTTCCGGTGTCGCAGGTCGGAACGGCGTCGCGGCGCGACCCGACGCTTCGAAGGCCCCGCCTCGTCTTGCGCCACGATCGGGTGCCATCTCCCGCGCGCCCCTTTACATTATCGGAAAGGAAGAAAAATTTTCTGCCATTTATCGCAATCGCTGGCAAAACAATTTGCGCACCGAACGACGACACGTAGCTTTCTTATCTAATTGCCCGGTCTAAAAATCGCGGTTTTCTCGGCAACTGTGCGCGAATTCCGCATTATCAGCAGAAGAAATGAGAATTATGCATTAGAAATATTTCCTTTAATTTTATCTTCTTATTGAGGCATTGCAACCGAGGCGATTTTTACTTGAAATTATCGGATAATGCAGTAATACCGCAATTAGACATGAAAACGGCATAACTGCTGCCACTTTTAAATGAATTCGCTCGGGTGACTAAACAAAGAACTTGCCTTTTTTTTTTTTTTTTTTTTTTTTTCCTTCCCTTTCCGAACGCGGCGTACGAGGCGAAGCAGTGACCACGGCAGGAGAATCCTTTTCGAGAAGAGTAACGGAAGCAATCGAAGAAACGCTTGCTCCACGGGGTGCGCGGTGTCTTACGGTCGGTCCATTCATTGGGATGCACGATATAAATAGGCATGCCAGAACCCTTGGAAGGTTGCATTGGAAACAGATGTGTCAGATGATCACGAGGGATGAAAAACCTCGAGGGGATGATCCAGCGTTGGGGGATCTTTAACGCGATTCGCTTCGTTCGGGGAACGTTTCTTCGCACGCCCCCGAAAGGTTTAACGCTTTCGACTCTTTTCGCGGTCGCCCTCCGGGTCGGGGGGGTGGGGCAGCGCCGGACAAAAAAAAAAAACACGGCATCCACTTTTTTCAACCCCCGGGGGCCGCCGCGAAGGAATCGGGTGCACGGAGCGCGGTGTCCGCACGTCGTATAATGGGGAAAGTTTTTTTTTTTTTCCATCCCTTGGAAGTATTTTGACGATTTTGAAAAAGGGCAGGCAAGTGACTTCGCCTCGATAAACAAATAAATTGTGATGGAATGAAAAAAGTTAGGTTAGGTCATGTTAAACATATGATAACAAATCAAAATCCCCCGTAATGTAAATTGTCGAGGAACATATGTCGACAATGATAGTGCTGTAGGACCATCCCCAATGCGTTTGCCGTTGGAATTGCATCAATAAATTAAGTTATATGGTAGGGGACCCAGTTATTTTCGGCTTCGGTTCTTTAATTCGAGTCCTCCTCTGCCTTCCACTCTTCCTCTTAATTATCCTTGCATAATGGCAAAGCAGTGACTATTAAATCAATTAATATTTTTTCATCTATAAAAATCGTTTAAAACGTTCCAAGGAAATCGTAAAACGATCCGAATGCGTTTGCCTGCGAGGCATCACCGCTTCGGTGGATTTTCCGCGCGGTTGCGACGAGGTGCACCGCCGCGCTGGAGGCTCCGGTTACGTCTAAATCAATCGCGGTTTCGCCGCTGCAGCAGAAACTGCAGGCGTTTCCCTCCGTCCCTCGATCGCTGCCGGCCGCGAAAACTTATTAAGCGCGAAATTCAGTTTGCTGCGGGCTCTTTTATGCAGTTTTCGAAATGGAATTTCGGGGGACGACCAAGAGGAATTCCCCTCCCGTCTGCATCCGTCTTTCCCCAAAAGTCTAATTACACGTTCGTAAATATGCGCGTGCACATATTTATATGTGTAATATCCGTTCAACTTTTTTTTTTTTTTTTCCTTAATGTATATATTTTGTTAATATTAACCGTGATTCAGCCTTATATTTTTATTAATGCGCGCGATGAAAAAATTTGATTCCGATCCAAAGCAGTCGATTTTCATTTCTTTTTTTTTTTTTTTTTTTTTTTTCCTTTTATTCAAATTTATAGTCACCGCCTTGAATATGTGCCGTACTTACAGCTATTTAAAACCGAGCTATATAAACAAATACGGTAATGAATAAATAAACAAAGCATAAAAATATAAACAATAAAATAAATATGTGAAATACAACGCTATAAAAATATGGCATAAAGTATAACAAAAGTGGGAGGAACTCGTGCACCGGAGAAAAGCACGGGAAACGGGGTTTCATCCTCCTTTTTCTGGACACTTCCAGATGTCGATTTATGGCGTTCGGCATCCGAAATTAAGGCGTTCGCCATTAGATGTCAACCGAATAAAAATCACGGAAAAAACTTCCGAGAAATCAATTATTTTAAATTATGTCAATTAATATCCAGGTACGAAGAGGTCGTCCACTTCCCGGGCCTCAGCTCACCATTTTTCCGTAATTTGGCATTTGCGTTTCGAGCCGAATTATATTTGTTTTTTTTTTTTTTTTTTTTCCTGTGTGCATGATATGGAAAAAATTTTAATTGGAACGAAACTTCGTCTGGGAGTGCCCCCGGGGGCTCCCTCCCCGTGCGGAGCGCGAGAAAGCGGGCCGCGGCGCTCGGGTCCCCGCGGGCCCCGCCGCCGCCCGAGGGCGCGCTGCCGATTGGGAATCGCCGAACGGGAAACGGGGCCCGGGGCCCGGCTGCCGCGAAAAGAGAAATCGGATTAGAAAGCGACCGACTTACGGATTAATATCCTTCCATTTACAACGAGCGTTATTCATCTTCTTTCTTTCCGCGGGGCTGGGCCCTCTTTTCGTGTCTTTTTACATTCCGAGCGTGAACGGAGAGCGCGTCTCCTCTTCCGTTTGAGGTGGTTCCCGGGTACGGGGAATCCGTTCGCGAGGTTGGTAGCCTTTTTTTTCCCCCGTCGCGCTTTCCTTTCCCGGCCGCGGATTTGCCGAAGGTGATCGAACGTTCTCTCTCTTGTAATGTATGCCAACGCACATGCTCTGCATAATTCGGCCCGGAGGCCTTGCCTGAGTTGATTGATTGACTGTTACGGCACGTAAAGTTGCAAATTTTCACATCTCGCTGACTCACCGAATCGACGCCGGTTAATAAATATTTAAATTGTCGTTGGAAATGGCACCGACGTCGGAGGGGCCCTCTCCGTCCGGACGGGACGGGGTGTGCTGCTCCCGTTGCGAACCGCCGCCGCGGTGCACGTGCGGGGCCCTCGCCGATGCGCGGGCCCCGCTCGGGTTCGTTCGTGGCCGCGGCCATTTTGCCGCCGCATCTTTCCCGGTGTTTGAAGAGCACTTCATCGGGAGCCGAAGATGTATTAAAAGCAATATTTGAAGCAAAAGTTAATCTTGCGTGAAAAAAAGAAAACACGTGGCGCCATTCGGGACGGTTTCTATTGGAAGCTGCCGTATAAAATGTTTTCGTTTCGCGGTTAGGCATTGAACGTGGTGCGGCACGGGAAGGGGTTTCCCCGCGGGGCCCGGAGAGCCGACGTGGAAGCAGTCGGTATATTCCGGAAGGCGGCCCCGCTCCGAATTTCGACCGTTCGTTTTTATCGGCGGCGCCCCGATCTCGAATCGATCTCACGCGAGAGGTTCTCGAGTCGCAGAGCCGGAAGCTCCCGGAGGGACGACAAACGGGAGGCGGTGCCGCTGTCGGACGGGGCGTTCTGGGGCGAAACGAGACGAGATAGGAAAGCCAAACTGGTGGCGAGTCCCCGAGAGCCGTTAAATGGCAGTACCTGAGCCGAATATCATCATTTAAAATCTCCCGTCTTTTCTTTTTAATTGCCAACATTAAACGTTCAGTAGGTGTTCAGGAAAACAAAAGCATCGATTGTCATGCAGTGAAACTACCAATCATAAATTTAACTTTTCGAACGTTCCTTAATTACTAATAATTTTATTTTCGTTGAAGTTAAATATTAATATTCCGCTTCAAGGGCAGCGATCCACTTGGCTTTTCCACGCACGGAGCTTTCGCCGCGGGCCCTGCCTCTCTGCGCCCCGGGCGCGGGGGAAGCCTCCCCCTGAAATTGGCAACGTGGGAACAGACAACTGAAACCCCTTAATTGAGTCATCTGCGGTCCGTCCCTCTTCATTAACTCCGGTTCCCGACCGATACAAATGCTTTGTCCATCTCCGGACACGGCACTCGATTTCCTTCCCCGACCCGGCGCCGATTTCGTGTCTCGCCGCAATGATGCGTCCGGAAGCTGCCGCGGCAGCTCGGCGGTGCGAGCTTTCGAGAGCGGCCACCCCGCGAAAGTGCGGGGAAGGAACGAAGTCGTTTCGTAAAAAAGGGAACACTAAAAAAAAAAAAAAAAAAAAGGACAAACCGTGGTGAAAACGACTTCGGACGAAATTATAAATAATAAAGTCATAAATTAAGAAAAAGCATCGAATGGTGCTTATTTAATCCCCGGCAACGATAATGTTCGTATGGGATGCAGACAGGGGGCCCCCCCCGCTTCCTTTGTGATGAAAGACAACCCAACTGCCTGCACGGAGGTGCCTTAATCACGCTTTAACTAAAAATAAGGCCGAAAACAAATTTATGAAAGTAAAATGCAATTAACACGTGAAAATTTATGAAAAATATGTTCGGTATAAATATTAATATATTATATTGGCCTTAATAGGACGAGTCCGAGATGGTTTAACTTAGGACATTGGCGCGTTTGGGGGGACCGAGTCTCATTCGTACCTGCACACTTTGCATATGGAAATTCCGGTGTCTTCCCGTTCCTCGTGTTTTATGGGTCTATCATAAAGTAACCGAAACTCTACCGAAACCTTTCGACTTTCTGGATGTGGAAATCGCTTCAAGGAATTTGATATTCCTTGAATGTCGAGAATCCTTACAATATTCTTATATAAAGAACGCGATCGATCAAGTAATAATATGAATCCGCGCCGAGACCCCCTTTCGGCTGTCATTCGCCCATTTCTGGTTTTTCCCTGCATCCCGGCAAAGCCCGCCTTATTTTTTGACCGCGAGGAACCGTCCGTCCCGAGGCGCAAGGATGCAGCATCGGGTTTGCGGCACTCCCCGGGGAGCGGTTGGACCCACCCTCGACCCGGTCACCCAGATCCCGAGGCTGGAACCGCATCGATATCCGAGGAAGAGAGCAACTCGTGTTCCACAGGACGACGAAGCAGTCGGAAGGGCAAACCGAAATTTGGTGCTCAAGGTTTTCGATGGTCCACACCCTCGAGGAGACTTGTTTGACTTTGTTGAGGAGGCTCTGGCCGGAGCAAATATTTATTATATCAATTAATCTCGGGACTTCTCAAATTTTACCTGATTGCCGGGAAGCCGTTTTGATGCGGAATTCTCGCTGGAACCAGGCATTTTCCGGGGGGTGGCGATTATGGGGAGGGACCGCGGGCCCCAACATCGACGTCGATTCAATCGCGGGGGTGGAGAGCGGAAAGAAACCGAGGGCGAGCGAAAACCCAACCGAAAGTGTGAGTTATAAATGGATTGATTTGTATTTATTTAAGTATGTAATTAAACGGTGGTGAGAACTCAGAAGGGGCCCAGGCGAAGTTGTGTCTGCGATGCTGATTAGCAGCCCCGTGCTAACATGTGGATACCTGGATTCTTGTTACCATAATCATCACTCTTTGTTCCAGTTCTGTGCACGAAGAGCTGCTTCTAACCGCGTATCCTTTTCAACGTTTTCTTTCAACCCCATCGACGGTGCCGCGAGGGCCCCGTTTGGATTCGAAGCCCCTTTTCGAAAGGCTCAAAACCAACGCCGGGGACGGCGCGCTCGCAGACGCAACCCTTTCCCAGCAGTGTCGGATGGACCTGCCTTCATTATAAATCTAATTAACGATTTGATTCATTGGAGTCGATTACGTTTGAGGCCCGTAGGCCCCACCAGATTAATCGTTTGGAAGGCCCACACGATTGCCGATGCGGAGGGAAGTTTCCGAACGAGTCGAACGGGGCCATTGACAAGTGCGAACATGACAAATGAATGAAAATATAAATATTGAAAAGGAATTTCGCCTTTTCCCATTACAATATATTACATTAAAGAAATAGGAGAGTGAACGATTCGGTGGAAGGGAAATGAGCCGTAAAGAAAGAAAAAGGAAAAATGACGTGGAAGCAATAATGTTTATAAATATCGGTATCCCAATCAAATCCGTGGATACAGGGACGATAAATGTGAAATTGTACAATTCCCCTTGCTCACGCATTTAGCAAAGCGGGTAACAAGCAGAAAGCCATAATAATTTGCCTCTGCTCGCGAGGGAAACGCCCTGCGACTGCGTCTCTGCATCTCGGAGGCTCCGCGTCCGCGGAAGTGGGTACCGACGCGATGGCGGTGATCGAGCCTTTCGTCCGAACCGAAAACTTCTCCAATCATAAAATAACCCAAGTTTTATATGCCTATCAAAGCCAATATTGATGATCCATAACCCTCGACCGTATATTGGCCGGGCCATGTTTTATTGTTTGGCGTTGTAGACCATTAAAATATTTCATTTTTAACATCATCGCAGAAGCCTCCGATTCCGCTTCCCTTTCCCCACCTCGACGGCGAGCGCTCTCCCGGCAATTCCCGCGGGAACCCGGTCCCGTCTTCGGACCTCCGCGATTCGGAGCTTCCGCTTCCCATCTTCGCACTCCCCCATACCCCCTCCCCCCGTTCTAAACCCCCATCACGGGTGAACGAGAACAAAAAATACCTTCGGGAAAATGGAGTTCGGGGGAGGGTGAAAAGGGCATTGAATCAATTAGGGGTTGGAAGATGATACGGTTCGGCACCTTTCAAAACATAATCGATAATCGTCCACCGAATTCGAGTTTGTTTGCGTTTTTGATTGCTACGAAATGCCGTCAGGGGTCGGAGGGTGAGCGCCCCATTCAAGAGAGCCCCACTTCACCCGGGTAATCCCCATTGTGTTGTCCGACTTGTTCTTCCTCCCTTAACAATGGGCGCGTTTCCCATTCAACACTTCCACACAAATACTTGTTACCAATCGTTTTTATGTTCCCGCGGAAGAGGGGAAGGTGCCGCAATTACCACTTCTCGTTCCTTTTTCTCCCGCAGCAAGCCTCGGGGCCGGAAATCGCGACCGCTCCCTGATTCCCTTCCTGTCGGCCTCCCGAACCTTCAGGGGAGAGACCGGGTTGCTGTTGTGGGACAGGTTCGGCGCAGAGAAGAACGCACGAATGCGTACGTCAATGCGTCGGAGGGTAAATGCGAAAAGGAGCGTTCAACCGAGGTGCTTCCTTACGAAGGAATTGATTTCCTCGTGCTGCAAATCGAAGAAAGCTCGAAAAGGGGAGGTTTTGAGAAAAATTGGAGTTGTCGGGATTAATCGGTCTCGAACCCCTTTTGATCCACCCTCCGTAAATGGGAAAAAGGGATGAAAATCGACTTGGGTTTTAGATTTTGGGGCAACCGGGCGATTTGAAATTAATCCAATTTCAATCGGATTTGCCGGACGGTGATGAGAATTTTAATCCGGATCGCGTTCGGCAGAGACTGACCACAAAGCCCCGTTGAAAGGCCTTCGACGTCTCATCAGATCTTTATTATCCGCTCCGGTAGCTTCGCCTCTCCCTTCGGCCTTTCCGCGGGTCGAGGAGGAAGGTCTCCCTGCTGCGGGTCGACCCAAACGCCGGTGCTCCTGCTGCACGCGTCGCAGGCTTCGATCGTGGAAACGTCGACGACGGCAGATAGGAGGAAGACAGATAAAGAATTATTAAGTTAAATAAAAGTTAACGCATCTGAGGACTTAATAACGAGGTAAATATAGCGTTTCCTCTGACAGAGTTACCTGATGGAGAGCAAAAAACCTAAGTTGTTATTGTTCCCCGTTTGGGTCGTTGGGTTATCCGCTTTTATCGCAATAAAGTTATCCATCAAACTCGTTTCACTTTGCACTGGGAAGTGACGTGGTGGGGCGGTGACTCCACGGGGCCCGTTCGGTGAGGAATATTCACCATTTGATTAATTATTGCATTTATTGATGATTGATGTACCCTTCAAAAGACCTTTCTCGGCAGCCTCGGTCCGTCTTGGTTTCCAGCCTTACCGCCCCATCCTTGTGGTCACCCTTCGGTCGGGGGCACTTTTCGCGCATCCGCGGCGGAGTTTTTCCCGCGCCGGGCCACCGAAAATCGCCTTCCTTTGAAGGTTTTTCGGTTTTCTCCTCGCGAGCGGACGTTTCCCCGAGAGCAGCCGGCATCGCCGTCGGGGATGAGGGCAGGGAGAAAGACGCCAGTCGCGGATCGCAACGAAGGCCCGTGGCAGAAGACACAAAACTCTGGCCTAAGCGAAACCATTTATAAACTTCGTCCGAGATCGTTAACTTGAGTGATCGCCCAACTTTACCCCCCCCCCTCCCCTGCGCCCACCGCCTTTTTCAGGTCTTCAAATTTATCCCGAAGATCATGCCCGGTGCCATTAAAAACGGAGTTATAGTAATGAACGCTGCTATTTACATCGACCATATCGCCTTAATTATAATTCGTTATAACGGAGGCTCCGAACCACAAGGATGATTTTTCCGGTTGCCAAATCGCGGGCTGCTGATCTGCAGCAGGCGGGATTACCCGCCCCTTGCCGGGTTTCCTTCGGAGATGAGCTACCGCAGGAATCCTCCCCGGCGAAGCTGCGGAAAGCGAAAGTCCCGCAACTCGAGGGCCGCGCGAAGTGTTTGTAATTAAAAGAGGCCTCCGCACTCATGATGTATTACTTACGACGGATATGAAAAATTACAGAAATGTTTTCTCGGGGAAATAAATAAAAAAATGTTAATGACTTTTGATATAGTAAATGAAACGAAAGGTTTCTAAGGTTTATGATAATTTTTGATGTAATGCAATTATCATTTGAAATGATATATTAAAACGTAAGGACCACAAGGCAAGGGGCTCTCCCATTGCAACACTATTAAATGCTTGTTATTAATGTGAATAACCATACGGTTAATGAATACCCCGGATATAGCGGCGGCACCGGCACTGAAGCTGAGAAAGCGCTCGGTTTGCTGCCTCTCGGGCGTCGATGCGACTCGCTGCCGCTGCAGACGTTCGCGCATCCCTTTCCGTCCAAGGAAACGCCGGATGTGCTCGTTCCGAACGACTTCCGATGGCACGCGGGATCCCGCGCGAGTGCGCGTCCGACGGCCACGATGGAGGTGCTCGTCTGACGTGGATTCGCCCGCCTCGGTCCTCCGCCGAAACGTGTATCCCACGTGGTCATCGATCATCTCTTTATCGCGGTCCGATGAAGGCTTCGAAATTAAAAACACTTCGGGGCCCAAATGGGGTTGATGGTAGATTGATCACGAGGGCCTTCGATATCGGGCCCCTCGCCCGCTCTTTTACCAATTTTTCATTGCGCTCCATTTTCTTATTTGCAGTTGTACGAAATCAGCGACGATCCAAAGAGGAAGGAGTTCCTAGATGATCTCTTTAGTTACATGCAAAAACGAGGTAAGTCACTTCCTCTTTTCTCTCTCTCTCTCTCTCTCTCTCCCGGTGGGCGGGTGCCGACGCCACCTCCGCGATTTCAAAACGCGAAACAACCTCGATATCCGATAGTCGCAATAAAAATTGCAAAGTAAGTAAATTGTAATGTATTGTCAGCCATCAGCTGGTGTTTACATTGAGAGTCACGTCGAGCCCCCGTTATGACCGTTACGTTACATTATATTCAATAGCCATTTAATTTTCCATGCTCTCATTAAATATAACAATGTTTAATTACAAAGTTGCAGACATGGCTAAGAAGGGAGCAAAGTTAATAACAAAACCTCTGTTTGCTCTTTCGGCTCCCCTTTCCTCGCGTCTGCTGCCACGTCGCGTTTGTCGCGTTTCCATCAAGCGTCCGCTTTCGGGGCACCCCTTTTGCAAAGCCCCCGGCGGCAGCGTTCGAGGGGGTGACCCGCCTCGATAATTTGAAAATCCCCAAACAATTTCTGGATGTTTCCATCGAGTATCTCGGTCCAGCGGCGGCCGTGGCGAACAATTAATAAAGGAGGGTATTAAATATATGAAGGGTCAAAGTTGAGGCCATAATTTATTACACCCAACTTGGTTAATTACTATCAGAGTCTATTAAATTCTTGTTTTCTCTTTAGTTTAATGTGTTTTCTACGATTGGCGATCCAAGTTCATTATCTCTTCTTTCCTCTCTCTCTCTCTTCCCGTTTCATCCCTTTCCTTCCGAAGAAAGCGGAAACGAGTGACGGGCACTCGTCCCCACTTCCGCCATAACTTTGAACGCGAGCCTTGATTTCGCATTCGTTTCCCCGAGGTTTTCCGGGGAAACTCTCCCGGTGTCTCCGGACCGTGTGCTTCGGCAATCAAGTTCGAAAGCCACTCGCCAAAAGCACGTTTCTTCGGTCGAACGGCGGATCCGAAGAGAGCGTTGATGCTCGCATTGGGGAGGGGGGGGGGGGAAAAATGAATAACCCGTTATTAAATCGACCTGGCATTTGGGATGGTGCGCGGTACACTTCCGGATCCCGGAAACGAGTCGAAAAGTGCGTCAGGTTAATTCGCAGACTCGAAAAGCGAATTTTCGCTTCTCGGGGTTCCGGGCGAAAGATGTGAGAAGGCGGTGAAAATGGCGTCTCGTTTTAATTGCGATTTGTCGGTACCTCGGCACGGTTTTGCTAAACGCTCCAAATATTTTCTCAATTTTTCCCGGCGCGAATCGGCCCACCACGAGCGAAAATTTTCAGGTTTGGGATTTTGGGTCGCTCCGAGCAAGGTGACGAGTGAATCCGTGGCACCGAGATGTACAAGAAGTACTTAGATACTGCATAAATTCCATAAGTATAAATAAAAAAAAAAAAAAAAAAAAAAAAAAAAAAACAATAAAATCCCAGCTATACCGATTAAAATTCCGATGAATAATCAAACAATAATTTATTAATACGGTTATTACACTTTGATTTGTGAAATCCCGAGGCATTTCCAATTAAAATGAACGTCACTTAATGTCGCATATAAACTCCACAAAAGATTTATGGCTAATTTTACAGGGCCGAGCTGTAAAAGAATAGGTTTTTTTTTATATTCTTATTATAATATTATATTATATTATATCTCGATCGGTTCATGATCCGGTAATGTCCTTGCTTGGAGCATAAACGAAGTTCCTTCCGCGGGATTCCTTCGACGCGGCGGAAAGCTCCAACCCAGCGATACCTTCCGCCGAGGCGGAAGGATCCTGCATTCCCGTCGACCTCTCGCCCACATCCGCCCCGGGGGTGAGCGACGGTTGGCGAACCCGACGCTGACACAGATAGCCGCGAAACCTCCGCGATTTCCCCCTATCGAGAAGGCCTTGGACCGCTCCGTTCGAAACGCCTTCTATTAATACAAAAAATTTTATACCATCATAATTTATGGTTATAATATTTTATATAATAAAATATCCGATCGCGTACGGTTTTATCAATGATAATTTTATTACGCGGGAATTTAAGAATTATTTCCTCTTAATAATTTTACGTCCTTAAAAGAACTTTGGGAACACGACGCTTCGCATAACGCTCGCATGAAATTTAGATAATTTTCGTTTCTTAACTCATTTCGCCACGTTTATTGTTTTTATATCTAATCTGATGTTACCTTTGTTAGAGAACTGGGCGTTTTAAGGCAATCCCAGGCATTTCAGCATATTACGCTTTTAAAATACAATTTATAAATATACGTGCTACGGTAATATTTTTCGGTGGTATCGGGTCCGTCGTCGTTTGGAAGGGGCCGATTTGCATTTTCGTAGTCCGCACTTGCCACGCCAGCCGCTGCAGCATCCCGAACCGTTTCGCGATCCGAAAAGTTTGTCTCAGCGAGGGTTTCCTTTTACGTTCGATCCATGTTTTCTTTTCTTCCTCAGGTCGGGAAAAAAAATCCCAAAACTTTAATCGAAACGTGTTGCGCCAAAAAAAAAAAAAAAAAAAAAAAACAACGTCGCTTCTTGCAGTTTCCGTTCAGGTTCCGCGTTTTCGGACCCGGGGGATCTTGTTCGACCCGAGAAAAATCCTTGCTTGCATCCACCGCCTTTTACATATATATATATATATATATATAACGTCAAGCTATTTTTATGGAAGCGATTTGGAGCCAAGTTTTGCTCCCGATACCGACTTATTAACGGGTGTCCGCACGTTGTTCGGTCGTACCGTGCCCGTTCAATTTTTCCATGTTAATGTAATTACAAATTACATGTAAAAAAATTAAATTAGTTACATTTGATGAAGGCGAGGCCAACACAAAGAACGGGCGATGTGGCCAATACCGTCCGACCCTCCGCTCGTGCGGCAGCTCCGTCTCGTTCCCGGCCGGGTTTTCCTCCCGCGTGGAAAGCGCGATGCGGTGCCTGCCTCCAAGATCCCTCAAAGAAACTGGTCCAAGACTTGATTACCGTCAGAACTTAACTGTTTGTAATTGGTAGGTAAATTAGAACCGGAGAGGAAGAAGAGGAAAAGATTGGCTAGTTGAACTCTGACACCTCCATCATTTATCCAGGGGCCTTAGCACCTTTCCGGTCGTCCCTGCGGTTACCCTGCGCTTGACGTTTTCAATTACATGCATTAATATTAAAATACATTTTACAGTATAAGGTCACAATATTGATTCACCTCGATGGGATCGTCGTTTAGACGAAGTGGAGAAAAATTAAAGTCGCTCGTAAGGAGGAAGAGAGAGAGAGAGAGAGATGCAGACGTGGTCGGATGGATGGATGGATAGGTGGAGAAAGAGAGACGCGGATCTGTCTAGAGTTCGAAGCCTTGGAAACTTCAAATGTTGAATTATTAGCGGGTAGTTTAATTTTCGGTTACGGCCATTTTCGAGTCGGCAAACACTGAGAGAACGTCAGAGAGAACAAATTGGATTAGCCAAAAAAGTTTTTTTTTACAATCCACTCCGCTTTATTTATTGGCAAATCTCATTTTATTGAGGATCGAGGCGAAGAGTTGCGCAGTTTCCGAAGTGCGGGTCGCCCCGGCCGAGATGGAGGGACTCCGGGGGTGGATTTTTCCGGTGCGGAAACCGCGAAGCGCTCCGATCGGGACGGACCCGGGCCGAAGTCATCAATCATTTTCATCAACTGGGAGTGATTCCGGCTTCCCACACCCCCCTGACCTCCGTTAATGGCCCTCGTCGGGCGAACGGCCATTAATTGTCAATCGGGGGCCCGTTCCGGGTTCGGGTTGTTCCTCCGGCGGGTTATCGGGGGCTTCGGTTCCCCGGGATTCGGGAGAGGGCCCCGAACCCCACCCCACCCCTCTCGTGCCACGACTCCGCTTTCAAGGCAAACACCTTTATAATTAACCGAGTTATACTTCCACGGGTGATTTATGTTCAATATAAAGTTAATTGCAGGGATGAGTCATTTTTTTTTTTTTTTTTCGCTACGCGAGCACCTTTTCCGCTGCCACGATGGACGACGAATCGTTTCCGACCGCGGTGATCCAACCCTCGTGAAAAGAAATTCCCGGCTCTGAATTCGCTGCAAAGGATTCTTCGCCCCCGAAATGCCCCGCGCCGTCGTCCGAGGCGAGCTCATCCCGGGACGTCCAGTTCCCCGATTCGTTTTCCCGTTCCGCGAGCCGCTCGTGCACGTGCGGATTCCCGATGCAAAATTCCCGTTCCGTTCCGCGCTTCCGCCCCCGGGGTCAGAGCGTCCGGCGATTCCCTCCGGTAATTTTCAAAATGACCCATTCAATTACCGTGTCATGCAACTGTAATTTTCCCGTCCCCGAGTTTCGCCGATCTCGTCGATCCGTCGTCGGTTCGCTCGGCGGGACCGTCTGCGAGTGCGGCTCCGGATGCAGAATCCGCGGCTCGCGCTCGCGACGCTCCCCCGGGGCCCTCCGAGGCTTTCGGCGGCGTCCCTCCCATTCGTGGATTCGGTTCGGGCGCCCGAGGGGGTGGCGAACCCTCTCCGGGGCGGGCCTTTGCGGGGAGCGGACGGCGAAATGTGAAAGTTCGTGAAAGGAAAACCGGAAACGCCGTTTCGTTTTGACGGATTCATCCATAATTAAATGGAAAGTCCGGATTCGTTGAAAAGCAGTAAAAGCAGCTGGATCGCATGGATCGCATGGTTCGTATGGATCTTATGCGTCTTGGGGTGCTTTTATTATTTTTACGTTTCGTTTTTATTGCACTTCGGTTTCCAGGAACCCGATACCATTAACTCCGGCTCGGATTCTTCCTCCTCTTGTGGCCATTTTTCGACGTATCCGGGCCGTCGAGCTCTCGAAGGAAGTCTTCTCGTCGGTTTGCCGGAAGCGGTCGAGGGGTTGAAGGGCATGCTGACGCGCGGCCGAAGACTTGGGACCCTGCCTTTCGACCTGTTGCGTGCCCCCGAGGGAATTCGCGTGCTTCGAGCTCCTCCTCGAGGCTGCCGAAACAACTGGGCAGCGCCGGACGGTAAAAAATTTCGGGTCGCTTCCCGTCTGCCATTCCGGGAGCCGACCGACGAACGACGTCGCCCGTGCCGAGGGTAAGGGCGACTCGAGGAGACCGGAAATTCGGTCATCCCCGACCGGGTTCTCGAGTCCTTTTTCGCGAATTTTCCCTGCGGTTGAAACGTCCGAAATCCGCTCTTCGGATGCCGCCGCCACGACGAGGGATTCTTCTCCTGCTTCCGCTCTTCTTCCTTCCGTTTACGCTTCCGACACGTTTTTACGACTGAGGAATCATTTTCCTGCTCCGTGAAGATTTTAAATCTTCCGCGGTCATTAAACGGACTTCGTTGCTTAAGTAATTATCGAAACTGGAAATTGACGTAAAACTAAGTGAATTCATTCGAAATATATTTTATAATGTCGTCCCGATAAGCCCGATTGGTTTCGTTTCGCTCCTCTTCCACGCCTAGTCGGCGCTGCTTTTGTTCTGCAGCAGCACGTCTCGGGGAATCCTTTTGAGTTTCTCCTCGTAGAACTTGTCCGGTTTTAGCGTGAGTCTCGAGATTAAATTTCGAGCGGAACTTGCCGCGACAAGCACCTCGAAGGGAACTGCGCTCCTTTCGAAAACGGATCTGGTTTCTGATCCGAATTTTATGCAGTCGTCCAGGCAAAAATAAAATCGGAACGAGCGGAATGCAAGGGGATGCTGCGGCCACGACGTTTTCCAAGGAGCCGGGGTCGAACGTTCGCCTCGGCACATGCTCAAACAAACGGAAGGAATCAACAAATGAAAAATGAAAAGGGAGGAGCCATCGCGGAGCAGTTCCCTCGGCAGCAGTGGGAACAATGCTCCGGGCTCCCGACGGCAGTATCCGGGGATTTGCATAATTGATCGCCGGGCGAACGTTGCAAGGGTTGCTTCGACCTCGAATCTTTCAATAAAATGGACGTTCTCATCTCGAACCGGGATCAGAGCATTTTGTACTTGCTCCGGAGACCCGCGATATTCAGGACTCTTCTCGTCCTTCCGAATTTGGACGTGGCGGTCTTGATCCGGTCCTCGGTTGCACCCCCGGGCCTGCCGCAGCGCTGATGCGGGTGCTGCGTTCTCACGTGCTCCCGCAGCAGTTTTGAGGTGTGGAACTTCTTGCTGCAGAATTGGCAGGACTGTCGCTGCTGGGTCAGCATCTGATTGAAGCAGCTCTGGTAGGACGAGAATCTTTTGCCGTTTTCCCCGTAGTCGAAGCAAGCTTCGTCGGTGTCGTTCGAATCCGCGTCCTCCCTGTCCGTTTTCTTGTCCTCCGGAGGCTTTTCCTCTTCCTTTGGTCCGCTCTCCGTGACGGGCACGAGGACGTTTTCGTCCGTCGGCTTCATAACCATTTCTTCGCCGTCGTCCGTTTCCTCTGCCTGGGGCGACGGAGTGGACGGTTTCTCGTAGTCGAAGTCTTCCTCCTCGGTGCTGCTGGTCAATCGTATCACTTCCGGTATGGCGTCGGATTCGATTTTTTTTGAATGCCACGCCTCGTTCGACTGCCGTTCCTTCGACCTGATCCGCAAGGTGAGAAAACGCGGCTTTTCCGGCGTTTTGTTGGATATTTTCAGTTTCTGCGGTATGGAGGATTTCTCCCCCGTGAAAGCGTCTTTCTTGATCACCCGAAATCTGCGTATCGTGACGAGTTTTTGCGTTACTCCCTTTTTCGTTTGACTGACAATGGAAATATCCTTTTTTTTCTGACCGTCATCCCTTATTTCGGGTGTTTCGATAATTCCGTTGGAAGTGAACTGAAAGGTGCGGCGGATGAAGGGTGAATTGCATTTCTGCAAAGTGGCAGCGACCACGCGAAACTTTTCTCCTTCCACGCCTATTTGGTACGGAGTTCTTCCCAGTTTTTCTAGATCCCTCGCGAGCTGATTCACCGAACATCCCAGCTTTTCCAGTTTGTAAACCGGTTCGCTTTTCGGGAAGCTTTTGTAGTAGTTACCCTTATCGTAGCAGATTTTGAACATCTGATTCGGGGCCGCGTCTTCCTGCCCGTATTTGTGTTTCTTATGCTTCACGAAGGAATCGTACTTATCTGGATTGAACCATTTCGACGAGTATCTGATCATCTGAAACTCATCATTGGAGAAAAAGTCGTATCCTTTGTCGAAATCGAGAATGTTCTTGTTCGAGACGAAAGTCTCGGAATACAGCTCTGTCAGCTTCCTTTTGACTTCCTCCTTCGTCTTCGAGACCAAAAATTTTCTCATTTTAAAACTCTGGAAAAATAAAAAACTTTTATAAAACACGACGTTTTTTTCCGGATCCGCCGACTTCCCGCCACAATCCCTCCTCTGCGATGTCGGGAAAACGGAAGCGGCGGTTGTGGGACTTTGCCATCCGGAAGGATTGCCTCGGTCGAATGGGGAAAATAAAAGTTCGGAAAGATTTGGCCGGAGTTAATCGCGGACGGATTCTCCGAGGAATAATTTCAAGGAGCACGGACGTCCCTAAAATCCATGATGACGTGGAATGAAGTGAGCAGAAATGACACTAAGCATGACACAAAGGGAAAAGAAACCCAGAACATAATGAAATGGCTGTAATACATGGATAATTCTGTTTATACGGGTTTATAAACACTTTGTAGACAACCTTTTTGGGAGGGTTTCCTCAATTCAGAATCCACAAGTCACCAACCCCGTCATTGATGCACAACAATCGATGCTTTCATGCTGGGTTAACATTTTTGAACGACCTCTTAAGCCACACCAACCCCGGGAGGGTTCTACAGATAATCCCCAGCTCATCGTATGATTCGCACATCGTAAATGCATTCATAAAAACCCGAAATTCAAGTTCCAAGATAGTGAGAAAAGGGAGACCATCCTTAATAATAATCTAATGGCAGCAGACGCATTTTATTCGCCTCCGGCTTTAGACGGATTGTCATGTAATTCAGGGGCGATTTGTTTGTTTTTTTAATAAAAACGGCATCGAATTTTTGTATCTGTAGCAAATTTAAAAAGGACATTTACCTTACTACAATTATTGAAGGATTTCAATGGGTGGCAGCCAGATAATTGCGAATAAATAACTTGAAATATTAACAGAATGCGAGTGTAAATCAAGAGAACGTAAACAAATCAGAAAGCAAGCTCACAGCCTTCTACAAAATGGGAGATAAAAAACAAAAAAGTTTGAATATTTTAGAATTTGTTTCGCTTTTTCGTGGACGATTTCAGTAGATGCGCAGATAAATGATCGCATTCCGGAGGATAAAAGGCTCAGGTTAGGTTAGGGTCAAAGAGCAAAGGAAGGCGAGGATTAAATGGGGAAACGATGCCGGGGACGTTAACGAAGGAGGCTGCGGATCGGATTCGGTCGAATCCCTGTGGGCAGCGAAACCGCCTTTGACGTTCCTTTTCGTGCCACCGACTTCGCTTCTTCGGTGTTCGTCCGCCATTTTTCGACATGACGGCGGGAAGAAGCACCGTTTCCCGGTGCACCGGAAGCCGTTTTGCAGAGGACGCGCGCGCGCGCCCCCCCCCCCCCACCCCCTCGTCCGGGGGCGGAAGCAGAAAGCCGCAGCCTTCGGGAGACCCGTGAAAGCAGAGTTCGTCGCGGAGTCGGGCCGACCGAAGCGATTTCTTCGCAAGGTGCAGTAAATTCCTCCACCGACGAATGTTTCAAGTCAGCGCAATTAAATTATCCAAGCACACAGCTCTTGCACCGGGCGAGTTGCATTTTGCATTTTATTGCATTTATGCGTCGTCACGTTCCAGCGCTCCAGCACTGGATAATCCCGCGGCCGAGGCATCTGCGAACGGTTCTCGCGGGATTCTGCATCTTCGCTCCCTCGCCGCTCACAGCAGAATCCCCCCCGGCGACTGGCTAACAATGAGGTTCCCGCGGATTCACTTCCGATTGCGGATCAATCAACATTGCTACATTGTGTTCGCGTTGTTTTGTTTGTGTTGCGCACTTTTATTTCCCCCCTTTGATTTATAAATAAGAAACAATCGGGCCCTGTGCGGCTCGATTCCCGCCCGCTGCTGCCACGACCTTTGCCGCCACCGCCGACTCGGAGCACGGTCTCTCGTTTCCCACCTGAAATCCGCCACCCCGTGCCTGCAACTTAACCGAAGTTTCTTAATTAATTCGTTGATTTCTATTTCTCCAATCGCTGTACCTTCTAGTTGCGAGGGTTTTCCACCCGCCGAAGATCAGCCAACGAAAGGCAGCCGAGGCGGCTTTTTCTTCGCTTATGCCGTTTGCCGAATTTCAACCGCGTGAAACTCCGAATCGGTAACCGGGAAAATTCCCGCCAAGGGCACCTTGCGCCTCGGGGTACGCCGCCGGGGTGGATTTTGGGAGTTGGCGCTTATCGATCGACGGGGCTGCAACGTGGGGGGAGAGAAGAGGCGTCGTCGCTCTGCCCCGAAGATACGAGAAACTCGTGAGCCATAATAAATCCAGTGCAGATGATGAATTTGAGGTCTCCTTTATGACTAATTGATCTGAGTATTTGAATAATTTGTATAAATAAGTCAGATCGAAGAACAAAGTGTCTCTTGAGGTGCGGCCCTACACAGGATTTCCTGTCCGTCGAGATGCCTTTGATAAATACCTCGGGTGCCTAGATAACAGCATGCCCGTACCATGCATTTACCTATGATTTTATTGTTGTTTCTATTTTTATTTCATTGTTAAACAAACAGATTTTCTCCATTGAGTTTCTCAATATCATTCAAAATTGATTATGGGCTTGTTTTCCTTGTACATATTTTCGAATTACAAATAACTATTAAAATCCCTTTGAAATGGTAAATTACCGGTTGCCGTGGTAGGAAGTGGAGAAAAGGTTCTCGGAGATGCTGCGCCGACACATGCGTCGCCGAACATTTTCCACTCGAGGGCAGGGAAAGGTTCTCGCGCGAAGGGAAGTCGTCGCGGACGCTGGCGAATCTCGAATGGCGCGACATCTTTCCGGTTCCATCACGCCCGGGATCCCGATCGAAATTTGCCGCGTCCGAAGATCCTTTCGCTCGAGGCGGACGTGGAGTCCTCCGGCGCTTTCCCGCCGGTCAAATGAGGAACACGAAATTCGGTTTGTGGAAAGATCCGAAAGAGGATCTTTCACCCCTTGCCCCCGTGAATTAATTTTTTACCTTTACCCGCGCCTTTTTTAATGGAGTCGCGCGTAAATATTTTCCACGCGCGGCGCAAAGGCGAATGGTTCAATTACGCTTTCGTGATTTGACACCCGCAGCGGATCGGACTCCGCGTTTGAGGGTTGTTCGAAAAAGGTGGACGGAAGTTGTCAGCTCCGCTTCTCGAAGGGTCGGAAAATTATTAATGGAAAATTAACCGAGCGATCTCGCGTTTCAGCAGTTGAAGGAGGAGCGCCGAGCGGGAGCTTTCGAGGCGACTCCCGGTTGCGCCGCTTGACATCTGACCCCACCCGGATGCGCTCCCGCAAAATTTCGCGCGGGGCATTTCCGCCCCCGTAAGGCGGCCACCTCGGTTGCCTTCCGGTATCGCGAGAGAGTCCCTTACGTGCTCGGCAGTTTCCGAGGCGAAACGCCGGGGAACTCGGTGTCCCGTCTCGTCCCGTTCTCTGCCGAAATTCCTCCTCCCGAGCCGGGTTGGCGAGCCGTGGAAGGAGACGGGCGTCGCGAACGAGTTGCCGGCTATTCCATTTACATTACAATGAAGTCCAAAGTGGAATTTCGATGACATAAAATTTGTTTGCCATTACATTAAAACAAATGACAACCGATTAATTGGTTGACCTTGGACCGGCTCTTTTGATGTTGATGAGCACTTTTCAATCATGTCAGCGAGTGGCCCCGGGGCCCTTCGCTCTTCCTCTCCTAATCGTTCTCGGTTAATCACGTCCAGGTTTCCGGCTCCCCCCGCCCGGTAAGCGGCCGGCGAAGAGGAAACCGACGCCACCTCCCGGGAGTTTGCGACGCGGTGTCACGTGACAGATCGCGAATCGTCCCGTTGCCCGCGAACGAGGTCTGACGAAAGATGAAAGTCGAAGCTTCGTCGGACGCGGGTTCGCTTTACGCCGAAGCTTAGCACCCGGCAGAATAAAATTGAGAGTCGAATTTCCCGAGGAGTTTGGGACTTTGTTGGCTTCCGTCGCAGACGCCCTGCCGCAGTTGCTCGCCGAGTAACGGAAGGCGCCCGATCGCGTCCGGGCGCGGAACGGAAGATGTGCGAGGTCCATCGGATCGCAAAGTTTGTTCCGTCGCCTCGCCCGCTCGGTCCTCCCCTCGCCGCGGCCGGTTCGGTGCCCTCGGCAACCGACTTCCCCCGGACGCTCGTCTCGGCAGAGAAAACCCGACGTCGCCTGCGCCGAGCAGTTCTCCCGCTCTACACGATTTGCTTTCATTACTTCTGCCGGCTGATAGTAATGCAAATTACGTCTATATCCGCTACGCGGAGATAACCTCAATTAGCTTCCACCTTATCGCCGGCGCATTATTATCCCCTTATCGGATACCCCTCGTTCTGCAGTTCAACCTCGCTCAGACGGCTGCAGTTGCCGGATTTCCCCGAATGGGGAAAAACTCGCTCCCGAGCCCGCCCGGAAGTTGACGGACAGGATTCCCCGATTCCGGTCGGACCCCGCGCCCCCCGGCGGCAAAACTGGGAAGCGATTTTTGATTTTGACCCGTGGCGGGTCAAGCGATTCGCATGGAGACGCGGCCGAACCCGGGATCTTTTATTCTTTTTTTCAAACAAAATGGGGGAACGCGGGGGAGGCTTCCTCGCTTGCGGAGCCCCCGGCAATTAAACGGCTTTTTTATGGCCTTCCCGTAAAAAATTTCGTCTTCGTCCGGCCCCGGCAAAATTTTGCGATTTGACCGTCGAGGGCCGCTTGTCAGTTTTATTTGTCGGACGTTTCGGTCGGTCCCCGAACGAATGTTTTCCGAGTCCCGTTTTCCGTTCGGTTCCGGTCCCGAACGAGGACGCCCTCCCTGCCGGGTTTTGGCTCGCGGGGAGGCAAATCAAAATCTCCGGCCGCGCACGGACGCGCTGCCCGCCGGATTAGGAAACGCCTCCAAAAAGCGGACTTCGAACTTCCGCCGGGTCCCGCGGTTCCGGTCCCCGAAACCGGGGCCTTCCGTCTTTGCTCCGGTCCCACGATTCCTCCGACTTGACGGTGGCGTTTCGCGTCTCGGAAATGCTGCGAAGACCGCAACAAAGGCAGCGACTGAACGAACGTAGGTAAGTCGACAGTTTTTACCTGTGGCGGTCCGAACCGGCAGGTTGCCATTTTCTCCTATTTGCAATGGACCCGTGGACGCGTTTGTCCGGCGACGGAATGGATTCCGAGCCGCCCTGCCCTTTTGAGTCGGTCTTGGATTTTGCTTCAATTACAAATGGCGGCAACGGAGGAACTTGTAAAGGACCGCAGATCCTCCGCCACTCTCAATCCCTAAATAACATTTAAAAATGAATTAGCCTTTTTAAATTTAGTTTACGACATCAGCTTAAAGTTCGTGCTTTTTTTATGCCAAAAAACATCGTTATTAATGGTATACAAGCATCTATACGTGTAGCCGTATTTTTCATCATAATTTATCATTGCTGGAGATTAATGTTTAAACATTCGGTTTTGTTTTATATTATTTCAAATTTATCAATTGCATTGTCGCATTTTTAATTAACGTAGAAATTATTTTCACGGTGCGCCGCGACTTGGAAATTTTTTTCAGGAATTCGAAGATTGGGGTACGTGGAGGCACCTGGTGGCCAGTAGAGGAACCCGATGCGAAAACCTGCAGGCAGGGAGAACCGGTACGCGATTAAAGTTCCAACTTTCGCCACAGATGGCGGTCGATGCGGCGAGTCGGGAACCGTTCCGATTTTTGGCGCCAAAATCCGCAAGTACCGACTGCGGATCGCTTCCTTTGTCGCGAACCACCCACCGGCTGGTGCGGAGCCGCACCTTCGTTTCAAAGTTGGTGGAAAAAGTTTTACGATCGGATGCGGATGAAATTCGATCGTTTTCGCAGTGCGGGCGACGGGGGTTGTCCCGGGGGGGGGGGTGGACCGAGGGGCGAGGAGGTTCTTCGGCGGTGCGCAGGTATCGCAGTCGGAGGACGCTCCGCTGCTGGCAGCCCGTCCTGCCGGGACGCCGAACGAAAACAAGTTGTCGAAAGCCAACAAATTAACTTTCAAAGCTCTTGGTCCAATTTGTTTATAATGTTTTATGAGCCATCGTGATTCATTGGAGTGATCCGTTGTTTTGATAGCGCAACTCTCCTTTGAATCAAAATTCTTTTATTTTTCTCTTGTGATCCAAATGGTAAGAAATAAACTCCGGTTTTATAGGTCGATCCACCGCATGTTTAGACAGCTCGCAGCGCGATTCGGTTTGGTCTTTCGGCCCGTTTCTTCTCCCGGGAGAAGATTTTTCAGTTTCTCCTCGAGGCCCTTCTGTCCTTCCCGATGCCTTTTGCCTTTGCGAGCGCCTCCCAACTGCCGCTGCCGGCCCGGCGAGGCGCGCCGCAAAACGGCGTCCGCGAGTGGCTTTCGCAGGGCGCGGGATCCCGAAAACAATGCACCCTGAATCTGTCACTGCCGAACGAGAAATCTCGCACTTTTCGCCCGGCTCTTCTCTTTTGGCATCCCAACAGAGAAAATGCTGCGGACCACATGTTTAATTGTCATTTGCGTTTTAGATTTTAGGTTTCTTTTTACCCGATTTTTTTTAATCGCGTAATTAACGTCTTTCGATCTCCTATCTCTTGCCTCCGGCTCGAACTGAAACGGGGCCACCTTTTCGGACAGGCCGAAATTCTCATTTTTCGCCTCCCGCTTGGCATGTCCCGTCGCGCCGCGCTTTCCTCGGGCCTCCGAGGCGGCGCGATCTTTGTGCGTTTTCCGCCGTCAGCCGCGGCGATCCGGGAATCGATCCGTCCGAAGTGCTGGAAACCTCGAAATCGGATCCCCAACATTTGTCAGAGCGGATTTTGATTCCTTTTGAAAGATGTTCTCTCCACTTCTAAAGGCGAAGAAAATTACTCCTCAGGAGCGTAGCCCGATTACGTATCGCCAAAAAGAAGCGGGAACGAAGAAAAGAGAAATAAACTGGGTGCCCAGGTGTAGTTGATGTTTCTCATTTTACACCCAGTAAAGATGCTGTTTGTATATTTAGACATAAGTAATCAGCTACGGTTTGATGATTCTGATAATAAGTAAACACAGAAACATAAAAGCTCACAACAGCGGTTTTATAGTTTTCCGTCAAGCTTTTCGATAATAGGCTTAAAGGCAAAAAAAACTAATTTCGCCTCATTTTTATTGATTTAAAATTTAAATTAGCCGACTGCCGCGGGAGGAGACAGCTCCCATCGGCCGAGTCGCAAATTTGCCGGGGTGCGCGGCGCGCTTTCCCGGAGCTCGACCGTTCCCCCGTCCCCCGGAAGTGGTTGAAAGCGAAGTGGAAGCAGTCGCCGTAGCTCCTCGAGGAGAGGGCGACTCGTGAAACCGCTCGCGAAGGTGCCGCGCAGTGGTGGGGTCGAAGCGGCTCCGTCATTGAGAACCGCGTTCGACACAGCAACGTCGAGCGCTCGCTGCAGCGTGCTCTAAGCATGAGCGCGTAATCGCGTCGGACTCCGTGTTCTTTTTATTGGCTGCGATGGACGCGAGGGCATGCGCCTAAATTCTCTCACTATTTATATTTTAATACCTGATTGGACTGGTCTGTTTCTTCTCTTTTTTCGTCCTTTGATCGTCTCACCAGGCCCGAATTCAGGGTGGCCCGCTTTGTTCTTCCTTCCGCGGCGTTCCCTCCGGAAGTGCCTGCCTCCCAGAGGCGCTTTTCCCTGGGCTATCATTTCGGAAGATATAAGTTTTCCGCGCGACGGCAGAGAACATGCCGCGGAGAGACCTACGTATTTATTAAAATAACTTTGTGATGTTTAAACAATTTTTGTGCATGATGTAAAAACCGAAGATAATTAATAATTAATATTTTTAGAATTACAATTCGAATGCAGAGCTTTTCTTTATTGTACAAATGAAATGTTTTTTATCAATTACATACGTATTACATCGTCTTTTTTTTTTTTTTGCAAAAAGTTTTCATATTAGAAAATATCACGTACATCAATGTTTGTAACATTTCGATATTCTCTGCTTATAATTTACGTCAATTGACGAAGAGACAAAACTTCCGGATAAATAATAACCGGTATATCGCTTTTCGTGCTCGGTGGATGAAGGTGAACCGAACGCGGTTCCGTGCAGTGTCCACTTCCACTCTGATTTTTTCCTTCTCTTTTCAGGGACTCCGATCAACCGGCTGCCGATAATGGCGAAGTCAGTATTAGATCTCTACGAATTGTACAATCTGGTCATAGCTAGAGGAGGACTAGTCGACGTTATTAACAAAAAGCTTTGGCAAGAAATAATAAAAGGACTGCATTTGCCTTCCAGCATTACGTCTGCTGCTTTCACCCTCAGAACACAGTAAGTCCGGGCGGAAGCCCCCCCCCTTCACAAGATATAATTGTTGACAATGTGATGGATTAACGTGGAATGTCGACAAGGAGTGTCGTCTTTAAACTTTTAACATCTTGCCGGAGCCCGAAAGCCAATCCTTCGGGGCGCGATGCAGATCTGTATTTTTTTTCCTTAAATTGTTACTCGAAATGCCGGAAAAATCGCGCGCGGGGGACCGGTCAAAAAAGTGGCCGGAAGAACAGAAGAAAAAATAAAACAATTAAGCGAGAAGGATAAGATGGAAGTTTTTATTAATAGAAAAGGATCACTGCCAACCGGAGGAAGCGAAGGCATTTCCTTCGGTGGCACTTATGACACCTCCGTTGGTGTGGCACCCCTGATGCAACGTCGGGCATTCAAGCTACCTGTCGACCACGGTCTGATACTCTGGCACCGGCCATCGAAACTTTACGCAGTCAATCGAAGACATTTTTTTTTTTTTTTGTTTAATAATGACAATGAAATATTAATATTGAATAAGATTTGTCACAAACACGTCAACGGGGAAGGGGCTTTGATCTTAAGCAGTGTGAAGTTTTTTATTTTTGTCACAAAATGCCCTTCTCTGCACTGGCTCTGCCTCAGGAGAGAGGGCTACCAACTCCGCAAATTAAACGCATTTACGTACCCGACGTCCTCCGATATCGAATGATGCGCCTCGAGAATCTCGACGGCATTTCGCAAGCCGGTAGGCCCGACTCGTTGAGCGTGTCACTCTGCATCCGCCACGAGCCTTTCTGATCACCCAAACCGCGGTCCTTCTTGCCCGGGGTTTCCGATTTTTTCCGATCTCTTCGGTCGGACGTTTCGAACGCTGCTGTCGGGCCTATAAAAAAAAAAAAAAAAAAAAAAAAAAAAAACGAGTGCGATATAATTTCTTTTTATGTGATTTTCATCATGCGGTTAATTATGATATGATGAACGGAGATCAGTCGCTGTCTATGTTGATGTTGGCTTCCTCAACTTTATTTCGTCCGCCAAATGATGTTATTTCTATTAATTTTAGATGTAACTGGCATTAAAACACTGAAATGTATCGAATGATTGATGAGATATATTTAACATTGCTCCCAGAAGCCCTCTCCCCACGCCCTCGCCGCCTTTTTTAACCTTCTTTTGAATAATTATCTACCATTCTTTACTTTGCTTATTCCTTTTTCTGCTGGCGGCCAAGCATTCATTTTCCTCGTCGATTTAACGTTTTCGATCCCCCCCCCCC
>JAOWBB010000001.1:3880840-3942646 GCA_028565995.1 Ricinus marginatus
CTCCTTAATTTTTTACGTATTAACACACGAAATTCTTTGGAGCCTTTTTTAACCATCGTTAATTTTGTATCTACCTGTACATTCAGATGTGTTATTATTTGGCAGGCTGCGGTCGGTTGATGTAGACCAAAACTTGAAGAATATATTTTTGCAGTAATTACGATTTGGATCATAAAATTAAGATAATTTGCAGTTTCGTAATCCCGGACCCTATTCCCAACAGCAGATCTCATCGTATTTGCATATCTTACTACTTGCTAGGTCGTCTGATACTATCATGAAGCCTCTCGGCAATCAATGACACGATCATAAGTCAAGTGGATTTTTATTTGTATATAAATGCTCTAAGCAGTGAGTGTTTTTGCAGTAAGATCGTGGTTGTGGCCAGAAGTTTGAGCACAAAAAATTCTTTTTATATGTTGGCTGCTCTTAATCGAGGTGGGTATGCTTTTTCTTTTTTAAATTTACACGAACTTCGAATGAATTTTGAAAAAGTAAAGCAATATCCTAATTCGACAAAGAGGCAAGATTAAAAATATATTTCCTCCACCATATATATATATCTTCTTCCATTATATATGTATATCTATGTGGAAAAGAGTGAAAGAACGCCGCATGCAGCAATTAAAATTAGGGAAATAAAAAATATGGAAAAAGAAATCGAAAACGAAGAAAAGCGTCAAAAATTTTTCCAGCATTAATTCTTTTTGACTATAACTGCGATGCGTCAGCTTAGGGAAAATTATAATCTTTCGAGTCTTAAAAATAATGGGAATAAGAGTCTTAAACTATTTACCCGGCATATCAATTAATTTATAACCATAATGTTTATTTTAATTACAACATGTGTGTCGAGAGAATTTATTTTGTATTGGCTTAGACAAACCCAAGAACCAATCACTTCCCTCACCACCAAGCCTAATATGTCTTAGGTGTGGTTTTATCTCTGATAATCACATTTGGTTTATTGCAAATTCGAGGATCGTCTTACAATGTTCTGTAAGTATTTAATTTAGATACAAGATTTGAGAAAAAATTTTCATTAATAAAAATAAGCTAAATAATAGAAATTGTTTCCTTTATCTTCATATAGTTCCAGCTCGAAAATTTTAACTTTCATTTTTCCATTTCTGCAAATATTATCAGTTTTGTATATATATATATATATATTTTAAGTTGATGGTGGGTTTAAAAAATATTTTTAAAGTAAAAAACTAAAGGAGCAACTGAAAACAATTTTCTCTACTCTTAGTCTTAGTAGTCTTATAATGATTTTTCTCGCTTAAAGTTACATTTATTGATTCTCAGGGAAGCGAATTGAAATGGATATTAAACCGTTGTGATCCAAGTTAACATCCCAGAAAATAAGATGAATAAAAAAATATCAGAAAAATACAACTTGCAGACTTAGGCCGCTAACAACGAATAACGTATATTCGCGACAAACGATAATGTTAAGGCACTTTGGGGTGAATTTTCCAACACACTTACAGGCTCATGTAGAAGGTAAAAGAAAGAGAACTGAAATTTTCTTAAAACAACATTTCGATAATAAAAGGTTTGAATAAGAAACTTCAGTGAATGTCTTAGAATTAGTTATTAAGGACTAATATATTTCGTAAGATATTTTTGAAACAATTTTATTTCAGACCGAGCTTACCCCGCTCCTGATTACTTAAGCACCGCTATTTGAGGCGTCCAAGAGAGAGAAATAAATTACTCCCATCGCCGAGCTGGAAGTGTTGATTTCGGCATACAAAATGTCAGATCTAACTCTTCCAGCTCAGTGAAAGTGTAAAATGTCTCCAGCATCAAAGGGACAAGGCGGATTCGACCTACTGGATTTGAAAAATTTTCTTGTACATATGGAATTTGGATTAAGTGGAGGAGTCGTGTCTTCACTTTGTTCTAATTAGTGAGATTCAACTCCTCCAGCTTGCTTCATTTTCATTCATCTTCGGAAAATGTTGAGAAAAACTTTGGAGCTTGAAGACGGCAGAGGGAGCCCCGTTCCAAGGTACGACGATCTGGTCTTCCGCATTTCTTTATACGCAGCACAACTTCATTTGGTATTCTCAAAATATTATTGTACCATTAAAAATGAAATCAAATGAAATTATGAATAATTAGTTTCTTCGCGCACTGAAGTCCATAATTAATAATATTAACTGAAAATATTTAGGAAAACTTATGTAAAAGTTTATTGTTAATGTTTACACTATTTGGATGCTCGCCATGTAATGTTTCTAAGCAGTTTTGAAGTACCCGAAAACAATTTGAGGTTGACTTTTTAAAATTCTTTTCAACTATTAATGTAACAATGTCAGTTTTAATTTATTTTTTGAACATGTAAGCAATGAAACTTTATGTTTCAAATGCTATTATCAAATTGAGTCAAAATTGTCAAACATGAATTTAGGTATGCAATATAAAGAAATTGATATTGTAAAGTTTTATTAATTTGCAATAATTATTTTTTTTAGTTTTATTCGTTATGTGGAGTTAATAAATGATTTTCATACGCTCAATATACATCGATAACTATGAAATGTATGCAAAAAAATTGTTAATATAATTAAAGAATTTACATAAAAATCTCACTATTCATGCGTGATACTTAATTTATGACCGAACCGTGCAACATTATAGAAATTAAGAGTGCTGTTGGAATAGAAAAAAATTTTTCGCTTACGATTCTTGAAATTGAGTTCATAAATAATTATTAAATCTTTTTATATCTGTGATTATAAAATTATTCTGTAAATTAAATAAAAAATTTTTTTATATTTACTCTTAACTGCGACAATTTTTCGAAAAATAACTTCATCTTATCCTAAATTCAGAAAATAATGCTAGTTTTTTCAGTTTAACAAAAATCTTACAATATCACAAAAATATGACAAGTAAAAAATATGCAATTCCGAATTATATTTTTCAATTGAATATTACAGTTATTAGAGTCGATTATATATATATATATATATATATTAGATCCCGAAAATAAAGTCAAACAAAAATTCCTGCATTATCCGAGTCCATATAACCTAAAGTACTATATATATATATTCATATACATATCCATAAATGTTATGCATACTAAAAAAAAACCAAATCAGGAAAATCAGTTTATAATTAATAACTAAAAGAAACAAATTTGAAACTTAACTGGAAAAAGCTGAATTTATCATTTTATCATTGTTAATAAGAACTTGAAATATAAAAATTAATGAAATTTAGAAGATATTTCAATCATAATTCCTAACCTTGACTTTCCGTAAATCCTGACTATCTTCTGCCTTTAATATTATTTTTTTAAAAAATTAATGTAATAATTGCTTAATCATATTAACAGTAGGCATTCTCACAAACTTAATATTAAAGACCAGATATATGGCATTCATTTTAATGAAAGTGAAAAAATAACCATAATAACCATAATGACAATGCTACATTTGATCATAAATTATTACATCTATTAAGATGATATTAAAAAAAAATTTTTGATGTTATTGTTAATACTAAATTAGGAAATTAACCAGTAACGTTTTTTTTAAGACGAGACATGGGGAAGAATTCCGAAATTTCATTTATTACTTCTATCAAATCAACTTACTAACTAAAAAAACAATTTTTTATCATCAATATATTTTTCCAAAACTTTCTGAAACGGAACTTTAGCGATTAAGATTCATTTATTTCAAAACTGATTGCTATAAGACTCATTTTAACTTCAATTTTCCATAATTATTATAATAATAATCATAATTAATGAAATAAATTAAAAAATCATTGTTTTATTATGTAATAGAAGAATAATTAATTTATGAATCTTTATAAGTACCTGAAACAAAATAGTAAAAAAAAAGAAAAGGAAAAAATTGTTATTTCATCTAAAGCAAAATAAAATTATCTGAAATAATTTGTTACCTAAAAATAAGGATTATAAAATCAGAAACTATATAACATTCCGTTGCAAAAGTTGAATTCATTCGGTACACCATAAAAAATCACATGGAAAGTTGAAAATGTCAAAAGAAGAAAAATAACAATATATAATATTTAGAACTAAGCACAAATAGTACTACTAATATCTACTATTACTACTATTAATAATAATAATAATAATAATAATAATAATAATAATAATAATAATAATAAAACATTTAATATTATTTCAGTCATATATTTTTTGATAATACTTTACATTTGATATAATTACCAATAATCGTACTCCTAATACTTTTATTTTTAAGATTTAGTGATCAACATCGAGTTTTCCAACACGGTTCAATTAAAATTAAATTAGAATTAATTTATTAATATACTGCAATGGCTAAAAATAATATTAAAATTTATAAATCAACATTCTATATAAATATAAAAATATACAACAAGCTGTTGATTAAACCTAATACTGACTAATAGTTGTATTCTTTAGCATGAAGTCTCGTGTATGACTAGATTCGACTATTTATATTAAGTTTAAATCATTAATCAACTCCATTTTTCTTTCAACAAATTCATGAACAGACTGTTATGATAACGGAAACGACGATGAAGAAATAATCGGGTTATGTAATGGAATTATTTCCAATGTTATAGATTCAGCATTAAGTTGGCACAAAAATAGTTTTAATTTAGCTTCAAATTCAATTTTTAGTTCAGTTGTTGAGAAATTTAAGAAAGAGAAGTATGAAATGGAATCTTAATTCGCAACACTAATACAATATATGAATGTTCGAAATTATTTAACCATTTCCAAGATTATAATTGCAAAAGACCAATAGTATTCATATCCCGTTAAAAAAATTGCAAAATTTTGTAAATATATTAATTGTAATTTTGTAAATATTTAACAAAATTGAACAGTTTTAAAATTTTTAAAACGTAAGTTGATCAGATAGTTACAGAACACAGTAATCACGTTTTTGTAAAAACTATCTTTACAAAGTTGTCTTTTATTTTCATATAAAATGACAATTATAACAAAATCTTAATTTTTGAAACACAGGACTTTTTTTGAATTAATTTGATTCAAATGCCTTGTACAAAATCTTTACGAGACAAAATAATAGATGATTTAAAATTTAAAAAAAATATGATTGCTTTTATATGAGTCAAGAAAAAAATTTACAGGCTCCATATAATTTTATCAGAATTAATTAATCGAACGTATACTCCCATTAGTAATATATTAGAAATTTTTTATTTCTGAAGAAAATAAATAAAAAACTTTAAATAAAGGAATTTAATGAAATTTATTGTATGTGCATAAATTTTGAAATGAAACTTCTCAAACTTAAAAAAGTACTTCTCACTTTAAGAATACAACCATTAATATAGTGGCAAGGACTAAAATAATAAAAATAAAATAAAAAAATAAAAATCATATCAGCCAGAAAACTAAGACTTTTCTATCAAATAACGGCAAAAAATATTATATTGCGTACTCCATTATTTCATTCATCAGCATAAAGGATTAAGTTTTAAACGAAAACAAAAAAAATAGTATGTAAACGTAACATAAGACAGAAATATTTTGATAGTATAAATAAATGTAAAAAGATTTAATTTTTTTGCACAATTAAATTAAATCTAAAGATATATCAATATTTGGAATGATTAAAAATTTTTCATGAATCTTGACAAAGAAATAATACCAAATTATAAGACAAATTGAAATTTAAACAAAATCTAAACGAAGAATATAAGTGGAATTCATTCTTAAATGTTTTCATTTTTTTACTTACTATCATTTATATAAGTGAATATATAATGTTTAATAATAAATTCTTAAACTACTAATCTAATTATTAATATATTTTTATTAATTTTCTAAGGAACCGGGCCATTGCATAATATTTGAATGAAAAACTACCCTGTTTATGTTAATTACCGTTAATTGATAAAAAAAATTACTAAATTCAATATTACAATGCATTTTCATTTTACTATCAAGGGCAAGAACTTTCAAAGGGTAACAATGCAAGTGCTTTATCTGCAAAAATAATAATACAGTAGAAATTATAATATCAAATAAAAATGAAGAAAATAAACATTTAAACCTATTAATTTTTTTTCTTTCAGAATAAGGAGATTCAATAAAATTATAAAATTTTCTAAAAGAAAACACTTCTTATTCAGAATTAAACTTAAGGTCTGAAATTATTTCTCTTTGGCAAGAACATAAGAACTTAAGGAACTTGAAGCTTAACTGGATCGTAGAAGCATTACTTGTAATTTTTTCAAAAATTCTGAAAAAAGTCAATTTATTAAGTGCATGACTGAACCTAATATTTAAAAAATTCGTTTCCTCGAATTCAATCCTTTTTATCTTCTTACAACTACGTAACAAAACAAATTTTTCACTTTACAGTTTTAAAAATGAAGAATATAAGTATATAATATACTTTTAAAGTTATATTTTTCAGAATAAAATGCATTTAATAAAACTGTTACAACTGATAAAAATCTTATGATCCCGTCCTATTTAAGAGAATTGGTCATTGCATATTGAAAATTATTGTAAGATTTCCTCAAAATGTTTAAATATGCATCACTATAAAAATAAATTTGTTGTAAGAATCAAAATTTTTTTATAATTTTGATTCTACTTTATGTCTCATGTATAAACTAAAAGCAATAACTGATATTTTATAATTACTGCTAAATAAACCTTTATGGAGAATTAAATCTGAAAAAAATTTATGGATCAGACTGTGCTAAAAAGTTTTCATATCTGGCAACATAATTAGGAAAGACACAGAAATCAAAGTTATAACCAAATTTCTTTTCTCAATGATTAATAAATGCAATGCAATTAATGCATTTTTTATGTGGCAGTAATTAGATTTCTAAAATTCGTAAATTTTAAATAAATTAATATTCCGTAAAACATGGACTATGAAAACAATAACATTTAAATTAGTAATAAAAAGAATTTACTAATAATTGATAAATAAATTAAACAAATATGATTCCAAATAAAAGCATTTATCATTGTATACATATTTTTTTTAAGAAAATTAGAAACAAGCAATTATCATTCATGTTAAATATATTTAGGTGTATAATACATTCATGACTACAGATATCCTTACTAGTTACAACGCCTTAAAGATTACAAAATCCTTCTTTTAAAAAGAATTAAGTGTTTTTTTTTTCAATACTTTTCATTAAGAAATAAGCAAATGGAATTGACTTAACGTCTTTGCTGGATTATTTGATTTTTAATATTTGGATGGAATTTTATTATTCAATTAATATTTCTTTTGTTCGACAATTTAAGATATTGTAATAAAAAAAATAGGATAATGTTCTTACAACTAAACAAAATAATTTGCAAAAATCTGAACCTTTAGAGAAAATATTAATAAAATGAAATAATAAAATTTTTTATTAGTGATTAATCTGTGAATTCAATTTGGGTATTAAAAACTGTAGAATAACCAGTTCAGTTAATTTTTAGATCTATTTAAAATGAAATTTTAATTTACAAACATTACTCCATTTCTTATAACCTTTAAATTCATAAAAGTTACTCAAAAAGACCAGCTTTTTAGAAAACTTTTACAAACTAGATTTGATACATAATTAATTATGAATAAAAGCTTTTAAAATTAAGAATCAATCCTTGTTGGAAATTTGGTATGCATAAGCGAATTTTAGATCCTACAGTTAAAGCTTCAATAGTGTTAGAAATTGAAATTTCATTTGTAATTTCTGCAAAGTTCATGAAAATGGTCCAGTCGATCAAGTTCGATTAGGAAACTTCAAATATTTCTTTACTTGATTAATAAATTAATCAATAAAAATAGGCTTTTGCAAATAACAAGAAACAATAAAATCATCAACACGTGGCCAGAATCTCCATTATTCGACCTTCAATTATATATGTGGGTGATATGTTAACAATAAATAAATACCCATGAAGCTTTTGCAAATATGTCCCAAATAATATTCAGAAATATTTAATTTTTTTTTAATTCTTAATTATATTATACTTAAATTATTTCCTAACTTCTTGCACTGAATACACCTTTTCTTATCTTATTTTGTTAAATTCATTTCTTTCAATTTACGACTGCAATCAGATTGTCAAAAATCAATTTTCAAATTAATATTTGATAAGTTCTTTGGATGCGCTATTACAATTTTAAATTTCTGAACATTTCCACAAAGACAATGTTAAACTTTTGTAAATAAAATGAAACTCATTGAATGCTTTTTATTTAAGGTTTTGAGTAAGGCTAGATGCAAACATTGTAAATTAAGAAAGTACAGTACGAGCTTTTTCTTATCTATTTTAATGCTTATCGTAAAACTCAAGGATTTTTTTATATCTACTTCACTAAAATCATTTTTTCTAGATGTGCAGAGGCCGTACTGTTAATTAAATTTGCTGTTAACGTTAAAATAACTGTCTGAAAAATTATTTTAGATAATAATTCAATGACTCGAATGAAAAGCAAAATATTGCAAAGAATAATGTAATAAATGATACTGAACTATAATGTCGAGAAATCTTTTTAAAGAAAATTCCTACCAATGGTCCCAAACAAATGACAATTTAAACAGTTGCTAATTTATAAGAAATAAATTTTACATATAACAGTTACTAGAGAAATAAACGAAAAAATTTTAAATAATAACCGTAAGCACCCAAGCACCTGAATGGAAGATTAATTTAAATTTTAATTAAATAAAATAATAAATCCATTACCATTTATAGAAATAATTTCCCTTTATGGTTTTTAGGAATTTTATTTAGAAATGTTTTTTTTTTAAATTCGAAATTTAATTTCTTTAAAAATTCAAAGGCAAAGCAAAAATTATGAAACATTTTTTATATCCTATTTCATGTAATATCAAGTTCGGGACATTTGGTAAATTGCGGTACAGGAAGACAAATTTAACTCTTCATGATATTTTTATATTTTATAAGACTCGCTTAATTGCCATCTAATTATTTTTAAACCTTAAACACATACACATATTAATTTTGATGGTTTTGTTTCGACACTGAGAATAATCAAAATTCATTCTACCAAATGATATGATGAATGATCAAAAACAGAAAAGTACAGGGAAATATTAATTAAAGGAAAAATCATTTGCTAGAGAAAATAAAATAAATTCAAGAAATTATCCTTACAGAAAGAAATTCGTAGAGAAAAAATAATAAATTACTGAGAGATCCGAAATTACTGATTTTTGTAATTAAAGAAAGGAATAAGATTTTGAAAATAAATTGAAAAATTACCATGAAAGGTTTTCATCGAATATCAGTGATGTTAGACTTGGATCCAAAAATTTTTACAAGTTGCTCTTCATAATCATCGATATTACGTTTCATAATCTGCATACATGGACCAAGTAGTCGTTCGAAAGCTTCTACATCCAAAACTGTGAAGGAAAAATATAATTTTTTGTATTTCAGAATATTATCTGCTGTAATATTTAGAAAATGTATATATCAGATTAACAAATAATTAAGCCATTAGAATTATTTTATTAAAAAGAGGCATATATCAAAATAAAACTTCTGCATAAATAATACTTTATTGAAAAATTAAAAAAACACTTATGCTGATTTAATTAATGTTACACAACATGCTAATGTTTTGAAAATTACTGGAATCAAATTTTTAATTTTTTTAAGCTTTTAGGAAAAGAATTTTGACCACTTACACGCAAGTTTAACATCTCCCACTGCATATGCTGAAGCTGCTCTAGGTTTATGAGTCACCAGGGCCAGTTCGCCAAAGTAACCTCCTTTTTCGATTCGATTAATCTCAATTTCTTGAGAATTATCCCCCAAAATTGTAATCTGAACCTCACCGGACTCAACGAAATACATTCCATCTGCACAATCACCTTGCACTATTATTTTTTCTCCGCCTCCATAAGATTTCGTCATAAGGGCATCAGCGACATTCATTCTTTCATAAGGCTAAAAAGAGCATTATCATTTGTAGTAAAATCAATTACATTAGTGAAAACACGAGTATTACGTTTTATAATTTTTAATGTTTAGTTCTTAGAAAAATCATAAAATATTTTTTAAAATAAAAATTAAAAAAGGCATTTTTATATTTAAAATACATTTACGCTAAATATAGAAAAAAATCATACATTACAAGATACAATAATCTGCACTTAGAATTGCCTGATAATAAAAATAAAAGATTTTAGGTATCATTTCAAAGTCAAAACAAGACTACCTCATTTCTTCTATACTTCTTAACATTTTATATTAAAAATAATATAAACCTTTCAAACCTGGTAATTATTCTTGTGTGCATGAATTCTGTATGCTCATATTTACATAATAACACATATTAGGAAAATTAAACAGTTCCTGAATATTTATGAACATCAATAATGAAGTATCACATTGTATGATTTTCGAATTTTTTATAATAATGCATGAAATTTGAATCCGAATTTTATTAAATTTTAAATTCAATTTTAATTAAATAATAATTAAAAAGCTAATGTCATGTACTGATTATAAAGACAGAGATAACTAACAGTTAAAACTTAATAGCAGTATTTTTAACTGATAATAAAATCCAACAGTATAAAAAATGAAAATTTTCTGATAGAATAACATTTTATCTACGTTGAAACGTGTCTGCCATAGAATTCTTAGAAAATTTAAGAGTTAACTTTGAATATTTTTGAATAAATATTATTGAAATTTAAAAAAATAATAAAATTTATATTTCCATAACAACTCACAAAATATTTTCAAATAAAAATTTGAACAATGAATTTTTTTTATTAAAGAAACGTCTTTGTACTCCATTAGAAATTTATATGTCAATTTTTGTTAAATTTTACTAAATTGAGGGAAATTTTAATTCAATTAATCCATTTAAACTATAATTATTTTAAAAAGTCCACAAATATATTTTTTACAGACTTGAAAATTTTAGTTTCATTAAAATGCATCAAAGCTAATGTAACTTTAAAGTAGCGAAAGCACATTACGAAAATTACCTCTAATGCCTTAAGCATAGGAACACTTTCAATCAACTGTTCATACATCTTTCTTTTTTTGAAAGCGCTCTTCAATATAATTCGACGGAAAGTATTCCTATCCATAGCCCACAAGGAGCCCTTAGTAACCGCTTTCACACTGGCTGCTCTCGGCATATTATATAACAAAGCTAATTCGCCAAAACTACCACAGTTATCATAAGTGTGAACATGTACTGGCTCTTTTTCGTTTTCTCGAAGGACGTATGCATTGAAAGTGCCGCTACAAATAAAAAATAAGTCAGAGAATCAGAAAAATAGTACATACTAAATTACATAAAAAAACCAATTAAAATAAATCACAGATTTTGATCATTGCATCAGTAGGCGGATTGACAATGTATACATATTTTATATATTAATATATTTATATTTAATATATGATGTATATATAGAAAATATTTTAAAGGAATATATTTAGAAACAATCATTTACAGTTATAAATGTAAAAACATAACGAATATTTAAGAACAGTTATTGTTTTAGTCAGTCAACTTTTCTTCTATAAGAGATTATGAGAAATTTTTAAAATAAATCTAAATCATAATTTTAGAATTGAAAAATCTATTGTCCATTATTGGATGTTGTTTGTCTTATCTATTATTTATTCATCCCATCTATTATTCATCACAAAATGAAGGAATTATGCACTAAAGCAATAGTCACAAAATTATATTAATATCATGACTTATACTGTTTATATTGATTACTTATTAATTTAAATAAGTATTAAAAATTAAATATTACAATGTAAATTTTATGTTTAAAAATTACAATTTATATGTTACATTATTTATAATGAATAATAAATATTATTTACATTTACTAAATTTTTAAAGATTCTTATACTTTTCATTTAATTTAACAGAAACTCTTGCTCTTCAAGTACCTTATTTCATTATTTTCATTATAAAAATTACACTGAATGTAAAATAACTTTATATTTGTTTGATGTCAGTCTCAAATCAAAAAGCACAAGAAAAAATGTTCTAAACTATCTACATTTCATAAACTGCATAAAAATATAATTAAATTTTTCAAATTATCAAATTTTTTTGGAAAATAAATTCCTGTGCAAATAATGAAATTTCTTTGTGTTAATAATTATAACATAAAATATATAACTAGGATGTAAAAAATTATACAATAAAGCATTACAGAATATAATTCAGATTTCTCAAAATTATTTATCTAATCCAAAAAAAATAATAATCATTCAAATTACAAACCTTTCAATAACATAGAAATTATCACCATCTTCACCTTGATTAATTATCCACTCATCTGGTTCAACTTGTCTTTCAAACATGGCATCAAGGACTTCTGCCATTTGTTCCTAAAATATATAAATAAAACATTTATGAAAATATCTGATTTTAATTTCATTTAAATTATAATATTGTAAACTAAGTTTTATATACCTTATCCAATGATCTGAATAGTAAAATATTTTGCACACTATCAATTAATCTCTTCCTCTGGATATCTGTTTTCGGAAACACAATCTGAAAAATATTATTTATAATATATTTAGTTCTTCATTAAATTATTTGTTTAAAATTATTATGCATATTATATGCATACAATTATTATGCATAACAATATTTATTATTATTTATTAAGTCAAAAAATAAAAGTAACCATAATTATTCCTTATTTTATCTTAGTTGTTGATATCACTATTTTATTTACCTTTTCTCCATCATCTTCATCTTCTTCTGGATCATATGCTTCAGCAAATACAGATTTCCTTCTGGATGTATATCTACCTTTGGGTGGTTCTAAAACAGAAAAATGAAAAAAAAATTTAACAATGAAAACATAAATAGGTCATCTTTAAAAAATTTTAAAATAAAAATTATTTTTTATCTATAAAAATCTAGATTTAATATTTTTTTCTTAACTACCTTATGTTTGAAGTATTAAAACTTTTTAAATGATACAAATGTTAAAATAAAAGATATTTTAAAGTTAGAAAATTTTAACCATTTAAAATATTCTAAATATATTATAAAATAAATTTAAATCCTAATAGAAGACATCATCTTATAAATATTTTTTGAACTTTTTCAACTAAATAAAAATTAAGTGAATCTATGCCTAACAACTTAAAGATTTAAAAGTATTAAATATCTACAAAAAAAAATAATATGTTTTGAAAAGACATAAAACAAAATAACTTAATTATCATTAAGCCTTATTTATCGAAACAAAAATGATCTATGATCTACATTTCTTTTAGTTCAAGAATCAATATCGAAAAATTAATTAAGGAATTTATAAAATAATAGGAATATAGCGATCTAATTTATTTACCTTCTTCCATGGATAATGAATCATCTGCAGATTCTGAATGACCCAACTTTAGAAGGGTCGCCTGCCGGTTTTCCCTTAATTTTGTAAAAAATTCCACGGCATAATCAAGTATATCACCAGGTTGCTCTAACAGATAACTAATTGTAAACTCTAATAAAAGATCTCTCAAATCATCTGGTACAGTTATTTTGCCTGATTGTCGACTCATTTTACTAATACAAATTTTGAGTATTCTATGGCACGGGTTAACATCAAAATCAATCAAATATGGAGCGTTCACATTCAGCGCACTGTATTCTGCTGCGTTTTCGTTTTATGCGACATTGCAGAACAGACTATATATATATATATAGTACTTCCGGTTTTTCAATGTGGCGACTGCTCTATTTCCTTCTAATTTTCTGTAGAGGGGTTTATTGCAATGCAGTAAATAAAAATTTATTCAATGACTTGGCTTACCCAGTGAAGTTAAATTTTTCATTCATTCAGACTTGACTTCTTTTTCCAAGGTTATTTTTTTTTAATTTGAAAAGCATTTCACTGTATATTCGTGTTAGTCAAAAATTAGGTAAGTCTTCCACACCGGCATTAATCAACATTATGTATTACTTCAACCATTTAAGCATATTTACATATGCTGTAGGTTTGAATAAGGAACTTTAAGAATGCCAAGAATTGCAAAGAACGTAATTTGAGACTTTAATGAAGATTTAAATTTTAGTTTTAAATAATATGAGCTGCGAATTTTGAGGTTTCCGAACCAATGGCTTTAACTATTACCATTACTTCACTAGTTCCAATTTTAACTTCTAAATTATATGATCCAGAATTTAATAAAAATTTTCATTTTCGTAATTTCAAGAATTTGATATTAACATCATTAACATATATCCAGGAAAAGCTTAATTAAAAACCTGCTGATCATTTAATAAATTTTCTTTCCTTGCCAGGTTCATTGTTCTTTACACATGCAGTTCATACTAGTAAATCAAAGGTCTGCTTGAATCATAGGAATCTGCAAAACTGGGTTAATAAAAAGATGGCTCTACCAAGCAGAGCTCGAGTTTATAGTGATGTAAATTCACATAAACAAAGAGAATACTGGGACTATGAATCTTATGTGGTTGACTGGGGGTAAGTAATTGAAGAGCATGATTATACAGAACGTACAATGATTTGATGTGATGAATGATCAATATATCAACTAAAATTTATAAAATTAAATTCAACAATTATTATTCACTAGTCATAATATTAAATTTTAATTTAAAAAATTGATTAGCATTATTACCACAGTTATAATAAATTTTATAATTATAACAAAATATGTATTAATTTTTTGTCTTTTATTGTAAATAGATTTTCAGTTTAATATAAATGAATACTTTGTTCATTGTCTTTATTATAAATGTTAAATTTTTACATAGTGCAGAAAATAAAGTTCATTTATTTTAACCTATCACTTAAAGAAATATTTTGAACAATAATTTGGAACAAAATAAAAATATTAACCTTAAATTTTCTTTTAGTTAAAACAGTTTTGCAGTTAACAAAAATTTATAAGAAATTTTAATATAAAAGTTAAAACAATAAACATATATTATTTTAAAACCAGTAATGTTCCACTTAAATTATTAAATTTAAATAAAATATATTTTAAAATAATTTATTTATTCAAGTTATTTGCAAAGGATAAAGTAAAATTTTACCCCTTAATTACAAATTAATTCAATACTTAGTGTATCATAATGTTTATTATTAGATGGAAAAACACTTAATTCTTCTTTTTATTATGTTTTTACATTAATATTATAATTAATTTGTTTCAGTTAATTTATGTATAATAATCTACTATGAATTACATTTGATTTATTTTTAATTCAAATTTATTGTAATCTCATCTTCAACATTGTTAGCTAATAATTGAGCCTTTTGCATATGTTGCCATTTTTCATTACTCCATAAATAAACTTATGATGCATTAACACTCATATTAATAATATTAATGTCTATAATAATTAGGAATAATAGATAATAATATAACTAATATTTAGTAAATATTTTTATTATTCTTTAATTATGATATGGAATTAACTTCTTAAATAATTATCTTTCTAATGAAAGAAGAAGGCAATCTTTCCATGGAATGATGTTAAGCAACATCATAAGCCATAAACATATACAAATAAATTTAAATATTATGAATCATTATTACATTGAATTCTTGACTGGAAATTATATTATTTAATTCCTAAATATTATTAATCAAATAAGTTCATGGTAAGATTACATTTATTAATTTAACAGAATTTTTATAAAATTAAATTTAATTTAATGTTTTCAAATTATCAGAAACATTACATAAAATTTTGCAGGAAAACCATTACCCATCCTTCTTATTATAAGATATTTAATTAATCAATGATAGTATTTTTTAAAGTTTCCTTGATAATACAAGCATATGCTTCAACTAATATATGGTAAAATATAGCAATACAGTTGCTAAGTTTATAATAAATAATAAATTTTTATAACAAATAATCATTGTCTAATCATCAGGAGAAATCTTTTTTAGAATTTTAATTTGGATTTCTTTCAAATATTCTATATACAACTCATATGTATTAAAGTTTATTGTTAAATTTCTTAAATAATATGTTAAAATATGTAATGTATTTTTATTGTAGACAGCAAGATGATTATCAACTGGTTAGGAAATTGGGTCGAGGAAAATACAGTGAAGTTTTTGAAGCCATTAACATCACAAGCAATGAAAAATGTGTAGTAAAAATTTTGAAACCAGTAAAGAAAAAGAAAATTAAAAGGGAAATAAAAATTTTAGAAAACTTAAGAGGTGGTACAAACATAATCACCCTACAAGCTGTAGTTAAGGATCCCGTTTCTCGTACACCTGCACTGATATTTGAGCATGTGAATAATACAGACTTCAAGCAACTCTACCAAACTCTAAAGGATTATGACATTCGTTTTTACCTTTATGAATTATTAAAGGTATTAATATATTTCATTCATTTAATCGTTAAAAAATTTAAATTCATTTATTTCATTCTGCAATTTATTTGTAATTAAATTCTTAATTTTTTGTATGAGAGGCTCAGATTTATACTAAATTTCATTGATTCTATATTCTATAAAATAAAATTAGCAAAAATAAATATATGCTATGATCCTATTGAACAATATATATTTTAACTATCAATATTGATCGATATATCGGGGAATATTATTTTATAATGTGAGATTATGTAATTTTCATTACCATTTAAAAAGAGAAATTCGGAGAATAAAATCATAAAATAAGTGGGCAACGTTTCATTTTTTTAAGTTTTTTCCATTTTTTTTCATTAGTTTTTTTTAATAAGGTATTCTTATTTTTGTCTCCCTTAATTTATTAAATCTCGACCTTGACATTTTCGCAAGATAATGTTAATATTCTGCATTTTAGAGTTACTACCTGTGAAGACTAAAATGTCAAAAGTCATTGTGAAAATTTGGAATTTGATCTTGGTCGATTAACATTACTATGTACATAATGGATATTAATTTGCTATTAACTTGACATATTACCTTTAGCATTCCCCAATTTCGCATATGAAGGATAGAATTTTTTTGATTAATTTTTATTGTGGTTTTATTTCAGCAATTCTTTTTTAAAATATTTTTTTATCAGAAAATAATAATTTAAGAATAATGTTTACAAATATAAAAAAAAGAACATTAAATTCAATTGCAATATTTGTCATATTACAGGCACTGGATTACTGCCATAGTATGGGTATAATGCATCGAGACGTTAAACCTCACAATGTAATGATTGACCATGAAAACCGAAAGTTACGCTTAATTGATTGGGGTTTAGCGGAATTCTACCATCCTGGACAAGAATATAATGTTCGAGTGGCATCCCGATATTTTAAGGGACCTGAACTACTTGTAGATTATCAGGTGAAATTTTACACTAATATATTATTGATTTCATTTATTCACTTATTGAAATATTTACTATTACTATTTTAGTATTATATTTCTTAGATTGAAAATTTAAAAATAGTAATGATTTTTCTTGATCATTTTGTCTGCATTGAAAAACATATCATTCAGGCTAAATTTGTTTTATGGACCTAATTTTATTAATTTACTTTCCTTTAGTGTTATTGGAAGAATTTGATTATAATTGTAGCCCATCAATTCTATTATTTGATATATCAAATATTCGATTTCTCATTTTTTGAGAAATATTAATGATCTTAAACGAAGTTTTTATTGTATTTTGTCATCATTTCTAATTTTATAATATCCTAATTATAACTTTAAGTAATTACGTTATAAATGTATTGCTAGATTTTAAAAATCACTTTAAAAAGAATTTTTGATATTAAATTTTTTAATGGAAAATATGAATATTTTTTTTTTAGATGTATGATTACTCATTAGATATGTGGTCATTGGGATGTATGTTGGCCAGCATGATTTTCAGGAAAGAACCTTTCTTTCATGGTCATGATAACTATGATCAATTGGTTCGAATTGCTAAAGTTCTCGGTACTGAGGAATTATTTGAATACTTAGACAAATACCATGTAGAACTGGATCCAAGGTTTAATGATATACTTGGCAGGTTTGTGTTGGTTAGGTTAATATTCATATTTTGTTTCAGTGAGAATTCAAGCCTTAAAAGATTACTTAAAAAAGATATCTTTATTTATTATTTTTTTTATAGGCATTCACGAAAACGCTGGGAACGATTTGTTCACAGTGAAAATCAACATTTGGTGTCACCTGAAGCTTTAGATTTTCTAGATAAACTTCTAAGATATGATCACTATGAACGACTCACAGCTAGAGAAGCAATGGAGCATCCTTACTTTTGTAAGTATAATTTCTTTACCCTAAAATAATTCAACTGAAAGTTATTTAATGTTTCGGCTAATGGCCTCTATAAAGAAAATTATTTTTATTGTTCTTTAATTTACAATTTTCTTATCATGCAATTTTGAACATTAAGAGGTTCAGGATGTAAAGTAAATGTAAAGTAAAGACAGAATGAATTATTAACATTTTCTTAATACAGTTTTTACAAAATTAAAGATAATGCACTATAATAAGATTAAATTGTTTCAATAATTAGAATAAATTTTTAAACTGTAGCAATTCCATTAAAAATCGAAAATAGTTAAAATAAAATTTTTATAATTTTTTGAAGGAAAAGTGTATGGCTTAAAGAAATTAATAATTTAATAATATTGATTAAGAACATTAGCATATACATTTTATTGCGTTTTTTCAGACCCTATTGTGAAAGAACAAGGGCGAGTAAGTGTTTCATCTTCCTCACCTACTCCCTTATCAGCCAGTGTGACTATAGGTGAATAGTGACAAGGTAAAGCAACAATTCCATCCTTTTTATTTCTCATCTACTTCGTTTTTAATAATAATATTTGAATGAAGATTTGAATTATTCGTTAAATATACCGCTTATGACAATAACATCCAACTGTACGAAAAGTTAACAAAATATCAGTTGAATTTCTATGATATGGGTTATTTTGAATTATCTTTCTTATTACAAAAAGTTATTCCTTTGATGATTGAAACATATAGTTATAAAAATAAACATTTGTAATGATTTTACTATTTCCTGGTATTTTAGAGAATAAATCTGGTCATATAGGCAAATCATAAACCTTCCCATGAAGATTTATAACTTTATGCATTAATCAGTATTAGATGTTTACTCTAACATTTTAGATATTTTCGTTACATGGAATAGAGCTTTCTTATTTATACTCTATTCTGTTATTATCATTCATTAATGAACAAAACAAAAATGTGTACATTTTCTGTCATCACATTACAGTTGCGAAATGATAGATTAAATGTAAACTTAAAAAATTTCTTGCAATAAAGAATGTAAATTATTTTCTTTTTTATAACAAGCATTAAAATATCTCTGAAAGTTTATATATATATATATATGTATTGATATATATATATATATTGATTTCTCTTTAAAATAAAGCATTTATTCTGATAAGAAAAATAAGCTCTTGTTATTTTATCTTTGGTAATCAATGTAAAAATCCCATTCCTCATTTTTTTCCCATATATATTAAATTTTCAATAAATTTCGTATGTAATTTAATTTACTGGTAAGAATTATAATTAATTTCATTGTAGTAATATTATTACATGAAGCGTGATTTAATAAAGAAAAGAAGTCGCAAAGAATAATAAAAAAATTATAATGATCTATCTTCTGAAAATTCATGAAAAACAATAGCTTTATTAACAAAATTGAAATAATTATTTCTTTGTTTCCAAAAGGTTTTTTTAACATTTGAACGGTCTTTCACGTAATTCGCAGAAATTTAAAAAAATTAGTAATAAATTTATTTTTTAAAACCTTAACTTTGTAATTTTATTAACTGTATAATAAGTTTTCAAATTCGTTGTAATTTTTGATCTGAAAATTGTTAATAGATTTTTTTAATCTATATTGGTTAAATTCATTATGTTGCACTTATTTGATTAAATTTTAGCAGTTTTTTGCTGGTATTGGAAAAAATGGAAAGTTGCTTTTTAAATAATATTACAATAAGAACATCTAAAAATTTTTTTTAAATTTTCGTTTAAATGTTGATGAAGCCTTAAAAAGTCCTAACATTATAGACTGCATGCATTGTTTTAAGGTAAATTTTACTAATTGGTTTAGAAATTATAAATTTGTATTACACTTTCTTTTTCTTAGTATGAATATCAAAATAGTGAAATTAGGTAAAAACTTTTATTTATAATATAATTCCATTGCTTTTATTATATACTCTTATTTAATATTGGCCTCTTTTGATTTTAATTAATTTAAAATCTCGAGTTTTTCTATACATTTTTTTTTGAGTTTTCAGGGTTATGATTTGCATTTTATGATCAAAGGAGAATTTTCCCTGCCATGAAAAGGTTTTTATTCATTCTTTTTAGGCGGGAACATTCTACAATATGAAACTATTAACCTTTATTAAATAAACTAAAAATGCTTGGCGATAAAAAGTGAGTGATTTTGCATATTTATGTAACATTGTTGTGTTACATGACATTTCTACGAATTAAAATTTAAATTGTAAATTATTAATAACTTAATTTAAGCAAAAGACTTAAGAATTCTGAAAATTCTTTTTAAAAAATTCGGAAGTTTTTCTAACGTTGGTAGTGAACTGTATAAACTTCATGCAACTTAATCCACAATAAAAGAAACTAAATCTTAACAATGAAATTAATTTTGCAAAAATAACGTCGTGCCGTTTCTTCTGTTAATCATTTTCATTTGTAAGGGTCGATAGAGAATAGAGATTAAACGAAAAAAATTGGAAAGCCTGAACAGGATATAAATATTTTTTATGCCAGTATAACTAGAGAAAAAATTGAATAAAAGTGCGACAGTTATTCAATTAGAGCACCAAACTTATAAAGATGCAGGTATAAACAAAAAAAGTTGTATGAACGAATAGTCATGCAAAATTTACATTTAATATTTTTTTTTATTACAAGATCTGTTATTCTAATTCAGTTTAAAATCTGTCAATTTTTTTCTAAGCAGTATATTAAATTTTTTATTGATTTGATATATTTTAACGTTACGTTTTCTTCACTTTATCTTTTACAATATTGAATTTTTATCTCATAAAATTTGAATATTGTACTTTAATTTCATTCAGAATAACAACATAATTATTTATGAAAAAATGGTATCAGTTTTTTTTTGATGGTGATTTTACCTCAAATTTTTACCTTTAATTAAAATTAAAATCATTATAAATATACTAAAAATATAGTCATACTATCACCAATGATGATAATTATAATTTGAATAATAATAATAATAATAATAATAATAATAATAATAATAATAATAATAATAATAGAGTATAAAGTAATATCAGTAATAACAATAAGTTTGCATTCAATTTAAAGTGTTTACTTTCTTTATTTATTACTATTTCTCATCATATGAAGTAAATCTATATGTGAACGGATATAGATAATTTTTTAGGATATTATGCTGTCAAGAAAGGATGGCGGAATAGATTTCCGTAATAAAAAATTTAATATTAGTTATAAAAAAAAAGAGATTTATATTTCCATAGGACTAGAGTGGATAAAGAATAGTTGAGTACACTTTAAATATTCTACAGTTCCTTATGATATTTTAGAGTACTGTAAATAATTATATATATATAATGTAAATATTTGTTCGATCCTTAACCTATTATTTAGAAAAACATTGTGGAAATCCACACATTCCACAAATCCATGGTGGAAAAAAACATTTTTCAATCCACCAATGACAAGTCTATATTAAATACTAATTTTTTTAACTTTTGCTAACCTACTACTTCTTTTTCAAGCTGATATTCATTTTAAAATGTCTTATATCTATTTGGATTGCATTTATCACAGTAAATTCAAAATAATTAATATTCCAGCTATGAAAAAAAATTCAATGTTATTGATTCTGAGTTTGTTCTAAATGTTTCTTACTTTTGTTCTTTTTTTGTAGGTTATTATAGAACATGCAGTAATGGCTAACGAAGAAAGAAAAATTAATCGCTGGATAAGTTTTAAATAAGCTAACTTATTCTTCGATTTATAACAATTGTAAAACAAAAGTTAATTTGATTTTATTTAATTAATGTTTTTGTTACGATGTAATGGATACCTGAACAAAGCTGCTCGAGGGGCTAGAAGTGTTATAAATGGACCATTAGAGACTCCAGGGGTTAGGAAGCGATTCTCTATTTCTTTTAAATTAACTGTTAAATTCCCATTTTGACCGCGTTCATTAATTTTTATATTGCAGCTAATAAAAACCTCAAAGTCAAAGGATTTTTCGTTGATGTAAATAAAAGATTCATTCCTGTTTATATATCCCAAGATAACTATTATAAAGCTTGATTAAAATATTATTTTTGGATTTCAAATCCCATCTTTCTTGATATTTACATCATTTTTATTTCATATCAGTTCCTAATAACTTCCATTTCAGCTAACAGTTCATTCGCCATATTCGAATGAAAATTTACTATCAAAATTGATTTAAAAAAATATATCAATATTTAGTATATCTGAATATTTTCATCTGTTGAATCAGAATTGAAATTCATGGGTAAAATTTTGATAATAAAAAGTTAAGATAAAAATTATTTAGAAAGTGAAATTATATGTAAACCAAGGAAAAAAATCAGATTTCGAATTTATAAAATTGTAGTTGGAATTTGCAATTGAAATTATATATGATATTGCCCTATTATGATCATTATAAGTTTACATGTCAATGTAGACGATTATGAATAAAATGAAAATGATAAACTTTCAATTTTTAAATGAATTTGAACTTTTGGATAACATAAATTATCGAATTTCATAGTATTGATTCATGATGATGCTAATCCAATAAGTCTAGCAAGTAATTTCTTAGACTAGTGTCTAAGAACTACTTCTATTACTATAAGTAATTTATTACTTACTATTATTTATATTACTACTAAGTAATTTCGTTTGTAGTCGGTCACAAAATTTTATATTTTGTAAGTTTAGCGTTTAAAAAAATTTGGCAACTTGATATTAGATTTAGGTAGCGAATTTTAATTTTTGACAATTAAAGTAATAAACTTTTTTTTTCATTGGGATCACAAATGGGGCATTCATATGCTTGCAAATAACAAAATTTGTTAACAAAATTTTCAGCCTTGAAAAAGAGAGATCAAAAGTGCTTGTTCGATGTTTCTTGTTGTAGTATTTTAAGGAAAGAAAAAATAGCCCTATAATTTTTTCGCAAATTTTCTCATTTTGCTTTTAGTTCAGAATTAAAACATCGCAATTAATTGCTTTAAAATCATAAAGGATGAGCTCTAATTTTTATATCATTCACTACCTCGATATCTTGAATTTTTTAAAATTATACTGGCACAATATTATAAATAATACAAGAAAGATAATATAATTAACATTAAACTAAACGTCTTAGAAAAAGAAATGCTAAAATTTTAATCCCAGTGATCAGTTCCTTGAACATAATCATAAATCAAAATAATCATGAACAAAATTATTTTACTCTTTCTCATCATTGTAGTATTTCTGAGCCTCGGTAATTTTTTTTAGATGTTATTGCTTTCTTAAATGACTGACATTTATTCTTGACCGTAAAAAAATTACTACAAAAAATATTAAATTTTGTTTTATTTATCCTTTATCCATATTACATCATTTTAAATTTATCTATAAAAAATTAACATCCTGAATTTTAATTAGAAAATTACAAAATCAACAGATACAAGGAACTGTTATTTTCTCTTTATCGAACATGCTTTAAAACATATTCCAGCCTAATCCAAATTTATTTTTTTACCAATATCTTTTATTCCTAAAGATGCAAAAGTTAAAAGCCCTGCTTTTTAATGATTTTAAAACAACCATATTATTTCACTTAAATAATTCGATAGTGGCTGTTATAAATTTTAATAAATTTTAAGAATTCTTGAAACTTGTTTTTCAACAACTTTACAAATTATGATTTAAAATAAGGAGTTACCAAACGGGAATTAAAAATTTTTCATTTCGATAAAGATTGCACTTTTTAACACAATCTTTATTTTAAATTTTTAAAGATCCTTTAAAAAAAATTAAATTCTAATACTTCCCATTTCACTGATTGCACTAATTATTTATAAAGGAATGTTTATTAGTTGGGACTGAAAAGTTAAATTCTAGATGAATTTTCTAAATTAAACACAAAAAAATTTCAAGTTTCAAATATTAGACAGGTATCAATGTATGCACCTACAACACAGAAATATCTATGATGTCTTTATTTTTTAATATTTTGAATATTATGCAAGTGTATAATATTCTTACCCATTTTAAGGGCAGGATTAATTCAGTCATTTATGTTTCGGATGGAACTTACGAAGAAAAAAATTTTCAAGGCCTAAATTCACTCTGAACTCTGCATTTTTTTCCAGGAAGCATTAAAGGAAACAGTATGAAAAAAAATCCTGAAAAACCGCGCCCATCCATAAAAATATATCTAATATAGCAATATCAACATATAATGACCATAATCATTGCAGTGATTACCACCTCCCTTTGTTAGTAATTTGTTACCATTTATAAGTAATGAAAAAGAGTTTATTTTCTCCAAATAACGAAAAAAAATTCGTCAAAATTAAACAATACATCTTCAATATTGTAAAATCTGGTAAAAACTTCAGTTTAGAGAATAATCATATATATCCCGTCAATATCTTTCGCGATGTTATCAATAATTATTTGAAAGGAATCTTTTACTCTTGTTGAAGAGACAAATAATGAAAAGCTTCAATTTGAGCATAAAAAACTGCAATAGCGATTTATAAATAAGTTTCCCATAAACTAAACACAAGAGCATTCACTTTTCGAATAGTTTACTTTTTAAAATGCTTATATTAAATGTTTATAAGTCAATCCAATTCTGTATTAAAATTATCTACTCTTCACTATGCACTATGGCCATAATACAAAATATTGGAATATTATAAACTCAACAAATATTGGTTATTTTTTTCCTCGAGTATCATTTTATTATTGAAAAGAAAAGTAAAAAAAACTTTACTAAATATGTAATATAAAAGATTAAATTTTTTTACTCTTCAAATTTCAATATAATAAAAAACAGTCTTAAAGAAATGAAAAATGAAAAAATGCTTAATTATCAAAAAATACAATTATAAATGTTGAATACTTCTGATTACTCTCTGAACTTTGCAACATAATATTTTTAGTAAAATTAACAATATAGTAAATTCTTAATATAAAAGAATATCATTTTGATTGAGTAAATCGATACATAGTAATTATGAATCTTCCATTTTACAACTGGTGAAAATAAATGTCAAAGAATTCGCAGTAACAATTAAATTATTATTATTTTTCTTATTATATCTTAAAAAAATTTTTGAAATAAAATTATACACTCCTATGATTTTTCAAGCATTAATACAAAGCAAGCTCAAATGAAAATGCTTAAATTTAAAACAGACGCTGACAATGATGAAAACTCTCACTCAACATATATATATTCCAGAATCACAATCTTGATTTAGAAGAAATTCAACGTTCTCTTCAAAGTTAACTCCTCTCCCCATTTATTTTAATTAATATTAACAAAATTTTTTTTATGATTCAATATTATCTTTAAACATTGGAATTACAAAATATATATTATTTTTTATTGCATTTATCATTTTGTAAAGGATGCAAATACAGCCCATATTACTTCATTTGTATTTGGTTTCATACTCTCAGCCTCAAAGTCCAAATCTAATAGTTCTCGTACCCTTTTCATCGCAAGCTCGTAATCGTCATCGTTTAAAGGTGCGAAAGCATTTTCCAGAACATCTGAAGCATGGGCCAAACATATTAGAGATAATAGTCTTTTATCCATTCGATGAGGATCATTTACCCATTTGACCAAAACTGCTTCTTGCACTTTTTTAACCAATCTTGATTTAGCAATATTATCTGTAACTGGATGAGTTGTCATATCAAACAGTAAAAAATTTTGCTTTTCAGTAGTCAGAACACCTTTTTCTACCAAGTTTTTTGCCAATCTTTCCCTAACATTTTTTAACTGATAACGGATTTTTAGTGGATTCCATGTTTCACCTAAAAATATAAACATCTTTCATTTAATAAATGCATCTTATCTTTATTTTTAATAAAATGCAAAATTCATGAAATAATAAAATCTTTATGGAAATAAGTCATCAGCTTTAAAAGATAAAAATTAGATATCTGATGAAAAGGGTATCACAAAACCCAATTTTTAATATTACATTCATTTATTATTCTTGAATTATTCTGTTAATTAAATAAAAAAACTGATTTTGTTAAGGTAAAAGTTTAACAATACAAATCATTTTTCTTAATGATCAATGATAAATCTCATTTAACAAACAATAATAAATCATTTTTCTGCTGAAATAACAGGATATAAAACATTTAAATTCATAATTCCAAATTGCAACAAATGATGCTTATAAATGAAAATTACTTTTATATTGTTTATTATCTAATGTAATGGACATTATTATTAGTATATCAACTATTAAAGAAATATTAATTCCAAATACAACATGTATGAAACATTTCATGTAACTCTTACAATTGCTTTTAATGTTATTTATAACAAACAATAGATACTATTTTCATTTTATGCAAAGAAAATTTCTGATAATATAATTATTCAACTATTCCCAAGAGAATTAAAAATTTTTTTCTCAATTGTGCATTTACACTTTTAGATTCATAATGTAATCCAATCATAAATTTTATATTTTTTGTATAACCAGCAGCTGAAGAGATTCTTTAATTGTAATTTATACCAACAGCAAAATATTTTTATCTGTAATATATATTTAAAATGCAGTACATATTATCATCCATCTATTAATAATGTACTTCATAAGTCATCTTTATATAATTAAAACCATATTTTTCCCTTTTTTTTTAACAATAATCTACAGAATAAAAATTTATGAATTACACACCACTTAAATATTCTATCCAGCTTTGAATTGTTTCTGGTGGACTTGTATCTTTCATGCGTTTTAATGCTTCATCAAGTAGCACATCACCTGTGGGTGCATCATTTTTGACTAGTATTTTTCTGTTTAAGAGGCCTTTCCGCCTCATTCCAGCTTTTTCCAGTTCAATACGACCTCTAAGTCCCAACTCAATAAGTATACATCCACGCAAACCACTTGAAATGCAGTCATTCCAAAACGAAGTATAACCCTAAAATATAAGAATACGAACATTGAATCACATAAATAAACATATTAATGCTGACGAAACAAATTTTCATTGACAACTTACATTACTTCAAAATAAATGTTATTATGAAACATACATCTACTTCATGCTTACCTCCTTATCTTTCAGACCAAGTAAAAGAACTTCTTCCATTAAAGTAAGTCTCGTATCTTTTGAGTCTCCATCGTCTTCATTACATTCAATTTTTTTTTCATCATCTTCAGCCTCTCTTAGAACAGATGATCCATCCGAATTTTCTTTCGAAGCTACATTCCTTCTCTTAACCAATCCCTCACTCTGACTCATATCCAAGTAAATATTCTATCTAAAAATGTTAACGGGAAAGAATTGCTACACGAATTGATTCTATTCCAGTTAAACTTATGTTGTAAACATAGGCGTCTGCTGAAATGATGTTTCAAAACTCTTGAACCCAAAGTGCAAATTAATTAACTCAACACGATGTTTATTCTATAAAAGAAGAATTAATATTCTACCTTCGTATTCAATTTACTTTTAAAAAATGTATTTGAATTTTTAAAGTATGTATTCTAGAGAGAGAATTAGATTTCATCAATTATTAAATAATAAAGGCTGGAATAATTTGTCATAAAGTAAACAAAGACTGGCTTCATTTATTACATTGAAAGAAACATAGAGTATACCACTCAGACTTATTTCTTCATGTGCCAATTATATCAATATCTATGGTTCTTTCTTTGTAATAATAAATCTTGGCTTTCTTGATTCGTATGTTTAGCTTAAGTTGTTAGTAGGAGAAACAATATTAAGTATAACATCAGCATTCGTTTAAAATAATTATTTTTAATAGTCAATTTTGAATATATTAATATTTTTAATTTATATTAATTTGAACTTTACATATTTAATGAACATTTTTTTGCAATTATTAAATTTTTATTTTAAAACTAATGTTCTGTTGTATTTTCGAGTATTGCACACTGTACACATTATTTAGGATTTTTCTGTCCTACTTTTAGTGGAAGTTGAAATAATATGTAGAATTAGCTTACAAGACAAATAGAAAATTAACTCCAACGGTAAAAAATTAAACTTTAAGCTAAGTATCCGTTTCCATTATTAATAATAATCCTGAGAGTCCATGATATAAAAACAAGTAAAATTAATGAAATATATATTATTCAAAAAGAAGAAATAAAAATTTTTAACATAAAAATAAGGAAAACGCAAAATTGTTTTAGTAAAGCGAATGTTAATAAATGAAATTTCATATTTTGGGACGCTGCCGCCTAAATTGTGAATTTTTGGTTGGTCACATCTTTTGTATTTCTCCCTTGATACGATGACGTCATTTTCATATTGTTGCGTCACTTTCGTCAGTGTGTGGACTTGAATAGACGCGGTTTGTGCTTAATTTTTGTATAAATTGATATATATTGTTTAAAAATGTCGAAAACAAGTAAAAAAGCTACTACTGTTACATCTTCTTCATCGGGATCTTCCTTTTCAACATCTTTTGGATCAGGGTCATCGGGACAAACTCAACGTCCTCGCAGCCCGCTTAGCCCAACCCGGTTCAGTCGGCTTCAGGAAAAAGCCGAATTGCAAAACTTAAATGATCGTTTGGCATGTTATATGGATAAAGTTAGATCCTTAGAAGCAGAAAATAACCGTCTGTCCCGAGAAGTAAGAATTTCCGAGGAAAGTGTAAATCGAGAGGTTTCGGCTTTTAAATCTATGTACGACCAAGAGCTTGCAGATGCCAGGCGATTACTTGATGATATAGCGAAGGAAAGAGCCCAAGTCGAAATCGATAATAAAAGGCTATCGGAAGAAAATGACGATCTTAAATCAAGGTGAGTTCGTTTTTTTTAATATAATTTTTACTGCGTCGGATAAATTTTACTCCTGTGAAGCCGAGTTTGTCATAAAGTAGGTCATTCGTTTGACCGAAATCGCTCTAATATAAACATTTTGAAAATCAATAGCGTTTTGGCATTTATTAGCGCAAATAGAAATATTTTACATTGCTTGTTAATACATAAAAGAATTGAATGACATTTATACTCACTGGAACCTACAGTTGTAAATTAGATAATTTAAAAATAAGAATTCTTTTGAAAATTAGAAATTTATTAAGTTTTATCCAATGTTGGAAAGGCAATGAATTGTGAAATGCAGATTATCTTCATGTTGCCACATAATGGTTTACTTTACATCTTATTGGAATTCACTTTAATTTATTGTTGAGCAAACAATTAAGGAATTAGAAAATTTTAATAAATTTATAGACCTTAGATGAATTTCAGTTAATGTCAAAGCTAATTCTGAAAAGTATAATAGAAAATCTGTATTTTTTCTAACTTGAAAAGTCAAGATGACTAACATTTTTTTAACAATTTTTTATTTAATGCTGTGGAAATCTTGTATATTTTCCTAAATTTCTTTAAATATAATAAATAATTTTTTTTTTAAATTTTAAAAATAATTATTTTTATTATGTTTGATATAATTTGTGTTACAACATATGAATAATTTTTGAAAAATAAGATTGTCAAAATATTGAAAACTTGAAAATAGAAATATGTTAATAACTTTTTTAAATCTATCATTAAATTACCTTATAAGTCTATATACAACAAAAGTATGAAAAACAAAGCTATTTTTCAACTTGTTAAGATTTTTAAATTTTTTTGACATTGACATCCATGAGGACATTCAAAATATCAGAATGTGAACTGAAAAATTAGAATTCAATTTCTTTGAACTGAAAAGGATTAGAAAATTAATTAATATAGATAAAATGCAATAAAATTAAAATTTCATATTCTGTTATATATTTACTTTAATTGTGAGCATTTCAACATTGTATAAGAATCGTATGCATTTATGTAGAAGTGTAAGTAAAATGATTGGAATAACAAATGTAAAAAAAAGGAGAATAGAAGTCAAAAATAAAACATAACATTAATAGGTCTAAGCCTTGAAAATTAAAAACTTTAAATTAATAATCTTTTCAGACATAGACAAAGAAAAAAAAATACCAAAATGATTGAAGAAAGAAAAAGAAACAGAAATGTTTCAATTTTTTAATGTCAAGAAAATCATTTATGGAAGGAATTAAATAATTATGTGAAATTGCAGCAACTTATTTGCTATAATTTTTTTCTTTTTTAGTCTTTTTTTTGTTCAAAAATAAAAATACAATTAAATCCAAAAATATTAACTTAAAAACATTTATGACACTTGAATAGTTTTTTGAAAACTCAGGTGAAGCAGCTGAGAAGAATTAAGAAAAACATTTAATGACATCAAAGCATGATTCTTTGCATGTTGGAAAAATGCATAAATTTTCTTTTTGATGGAATAGGGTCATATTCGGGTCGACCTCGATTTATTTGTTAGTTTCAGTAAAAATTGATTTAACCTTAAAATCTTTATAAACTTTCCTTTAAAAAAAATTTATGATCAAAATTTTTGGTTAATAAAAAGAAAAAAAGCACAGTTCACAGATGTTTAATTTTTAGGCTTGCAACTTAATAATGAACAAGAAGTACCGGCTTTGAATTGTTAGATCTAATTAAAATCAAACTTTAATATCAATTTTTTTACGATTATTTCCTCCTTCAATTATTCGTATGTATGTATATATATATTTATATATATATATATAAAATTAATAAAATATAAAGCTTCATTTTGAAATTTCTGACATCTTGATTTCGACGATGCACGGTCTTCCTCCACGTTGTTCGTGTTAAAATGTATCCGAATTAAAGATATTGAAATAAATTTCAAGTGGTTCAAGGAACTCGTTCCACGTACCATTCTGACTGGAAATAAATGTTACGTCACAAATATTTTTGACGGACCTTGCTCGAGCCGTGAGATCAGCGGGCACAGTCATCGACCGTCTTAGAACTTCGTTTCATTCAAAACCATCACTTACGAGTATACTTTATGCGTCGAGTGCGTTACCTAAATATAACGGAAACATGAAGGAGTGTTTCACGGACATATCTTTTAACTAATTAACGCTCACCGATATTATCAAAATGTTCAGATTTCTGTTAAAAGCACATGAAACGATTCGGAAACCTTTCCCTTAACTCGACTTATTTAATTAGAAGTTTAACTGCTGCGGCAAATTAGGAGACCGAAATATACGTTGAATAAAAATAGATTATTTAAATTTAAATGTTTATGCAGAGATGCAAAGGATTATGACGACAAATGACCACTAAAATGTAAAAATGAAAATTATTGTTCTTGGAGCTTCAGATTGTATTAAACATTTAAATCAAAAAATTATATTTTAATGATTAGCAGAAATTAATAATGAAAGACTAAAATTTAAAAAGGAACAAATCAAAGTTCGTTACCTCCTCCGATTGAGTTTAAAAAAAAGCTGATGTATTTATTTGCTGCATGTAAATTATAAATACATGAATTTGAGAATCTAGTGATCTGAATTTCTTTTGGAGAAATTCTAAACTTTCATTGTGTAGTTCCTCATACTGAAGTCAAATTAAATCGTGTTGCAGATTCTAACTTTAAAATTATTCGTTCGATAATTATGGCGCGGTAGCCATGTACCTTGATATTAATTAGGACAAAAATAGCCCCCGAATGCACTTAATAATTACATGTGAAACCTTGCAGTTAAATTATTTTAGTTTTTTAAGGGTATACATTGATTAAAAAGCTAATTTTGGGAAGTTTTTCATGGCAGTGAACAATTGAATTATTTTTAAGATTTAGTTTTTCAGTATAATACATTTTAGTAGATACTTTTACAGATTACAATTGGCAAAACGGGTAAGGAGTTATTACTCAATAAAACCAATTTTATTCGCAGTTCAACTGCGGTTATGTAATTAATAATTTTAATGTTTATTTATTATAAATGTTTTAATATTCTTGTGAAATTACATTAACAGTTTATTTAAATTATTCATAAGAGAAGAAACTAAAAACAAAACATCGTAAAAGTTATCGCTTTTACTGAATGCTAATTTTTCTCTACTGTACCGATAGGATAGCTTCAGAATTACTAGATCATTTTATAGGTTGCAGTGACTTTTGTGACCAAGACAGATTTAATTTACATTTTTAAACTTTTTGATGCTCATTGTTATATTTCCGCAGTTTCAACATACTCTTTAATTGCTATTAACTCATTTTATGCCCTAATTTTTTATGCATTTTTTTTGGAAATAGTCCGATTTTGGTTGGCTTTTTTCCTCCTTAAAATAATCCAATTTAGTTCCAATCGTGCTAATCAACACAAAGACGTCTATTGATCCATTTTTAGATGGAGTTAATTAATGGTTTACAATTCTGGACTTCCACTGTCTCTTTTTTCCTCTCTCAGTGCGAAGATGAAGATCTGATATAACTTATTAACAGCTTAATTGTAAGCTCAAAGATCTAAATACTTGGTATATAATGCTAAATCTAAATACTTTTGTGACATGAGCAAACGTAGTGAGTTGGTTCTGAGATGTAATTAAAAATCTAATATTCGTTTAAGCAAATTATCAAAGGTGATGGATCAGGCATGAATCGCTTAAAAATCATCCCATTATGCAAAAGCACACTTAAAATAATTTCAATTTGAAGGATAATTTGTGCCTGATACAAAACAGATTACGATTTATTTCTGTATATTGATTCATTTATTTACGAGTTTTTTTTGGCCAGTCTAAAATACACATTATTTTATTTTTTGCAGATTGATATACGTATATAAGGATTTATTGTGCATTAAATGTTTGATGAAATATATTTTTCTTATATCCAATATTTTAGGAAGACCAATATGGATTCTTTTTATCTTCCATTATGATATCGATTTGATATCACAGTCAATATATTGCATTCTGAAAGTACTGCATGTAGCTTTTATAAGACATCTATTTTTCGTTTCTATGTAATTACTCATTCTGATATTAATACTTTTTTTTTTAAGCAAGTTGTCTAACTTCTATACCATTTCGACTTCGCTTTATTCTCGTAATCTAGCTGTCCAAATTTATTTCTCTCCTTATTCCTGATTATTTGCTCATTGCATAACAAAATTTCAACATTTGCCATATGTATTCTTAATATACATTTTTCAGCGCATTCAACATTTTGTTATATATCTCATATTTAAAATTTTTTACCTTTCAATATAATTTTTTTTCTCTTTCTATTCCTTGGAATAGATATCGTAGTGGGATTATGACTTTCGCTATTTAGTCTTTACAGTATCAGCGAAACCTGCAAAAGATTTTTAGACGACGAACTGTAAATTTTCGAGATGGTTTTGTGGCACTGCGAGAGTTATAAAATTATTTATTTGAAAATAGCAACTTGAATATTGGAATTTATTTAATATGGGGCTCTTGGTCAAGAAATTCGAGACACAGCTATACAATATGGAACAGACATCACCATAAATGCACTGCATACGCGATTCGAGAATTTAAGCCGCAAACTTGATACGAAACCGTGCGAAATCCCATGCAATTCAAGTCAGGACTTCTGGGACATTGTTCTGCGTTTTAATTTTCGCATTTATTTTTATTTATTTTCATTAATAAAAATTGTCAGAGTTGCTCGATCGAACCGTTGGAAGCAAACGGCAAAAGAACGTACCAGATAACGACAGTTTTGACTTCCGTATTGCCTGAAGTATTGAAGCTTTACTCAGCGCAGATAACTCCAAAAACTGAATTTACATTAAATATGTTCGGAGATAAAATTCAGAGGGGAGTTCAATGAAGTTTCGGCGTCTCCCACGAAGATAACCCTTGAACATGTGAAGCACGGGACAGGCTCAACGGAAACCAGAAGTTTGCGTTACCGTTCAGTCCAATTATTTTTCTGATTAAAATTTTCTGAAAAAATTTTTCGTTGATTGAAATTAAATTAGAAAATTGTTTCGACGTATATATTAAATTGGCTGTTTAAAATATTACGTTTAATCACGGTGTGATTAATATATTCGAAGCCAAGATATGATATATATATCCCGCCGATTTTCATTTTGACGGTTCTTAAATTTCTACTAATTAAATTATGTGAATATTTTATTTAGATATTTAAGTCTGTAAAATTGACATGATTTTTATTTGTGCCGTTTCAGTTTGGATAAGAAGACGAAGGAGTGCAGGGCTCTAGAAGCAAGCCTTAGCATAGCCGAACATAGAAGTACAGACTTGCAGACGAAATATAATCAGGCCATATCAGACAAAAAGAAGTTAGAAGAGGAGCTGAAAGATGCTTTAAAAGAATTGGAGAAATTAAGAAAATCATATGAAATGACAAAAAAATACATTGAAAATGAAACACTGGCTCGAGTGGAATTGGAAAACAAACTTCAAAGCATGAAAGAAGAGGCAAATTTTAAAGATCAGATGTATCAAAAAGAAATAGCCGAATTACGCATGAAACGTCGTGAAGAAATAACCGAAATTGATGGACGATTAACCGTGGAATACGAAGACAAATTGCAGGCCGCATTGCAAGAGTTGAGAGAGCAGCATGAACAACAGCAGATGGCAAACCGAGAAGAAATAATGTCTTTGTATGAAAATAAGGTAGAGTAAATTTCTGAAGGTTGAATTTTTCTGTTTATATCTCATCGTGAGTTTTAATTTTTTTAGATTTCAAGATCCATACTTTCTAAGCTAAAAATTTTTTTTATTCTTTCTAGATTAAAAATTTGCAAGATCATTTCCACAGATCGTCAATGGCTCTTCAAACATCAGGAGATGAATTGCGCTCCTTACAAACAAAATATCAATCTTTGAACGGCCAGATTGCCAGTTTAGAGGTAACCAATGCTGCCCTGAATAATCGCATCAAAGAATTGGAAAAATTATTAGAGGCAGAAAGAACGAGAAAAATGGATCAGTTGACCCAACTCGAACAGGAAGTAGCCAGATTGAGACAAGAAATGTCCGATCAACTAAAGGACTACCATGACTTAATGGATATTAAAGTGGCCTTAGATACTGAAATCTCAGCTTACAGAAAGCTTTTGGAATTTGAAGAAAACAGGTAGTTTAATATTATGCGTTGCCTTAGTTATGATATTATGTGATTATCATGAAAACAATGATCTTTTTATTTCATGATTTTTAGGCAATTAGAAAATTATTATTTATATATATATTAATATTATAAATTTCAATCAAATGAAATGTTATTTATCGCGGATAACATCATTCTATCGACCGCCTTGAGAGAACGAATCGCATAGTGATAAAATCATTCCTTTATTATCATGAAATAATAATTTTCGTGCAACATAAATGTAAGAAAAACTAAATTTTAAATCCTATTATAATTGTTTACAGATTGAATATTACGCCATCTGGTTCAAATGTTACCTCAAGTTCTTCATCAAGTCATGTCATGAGCCGCCGAAGCACGCCTTTGCGTCGCACACCTGTGCCTAAAGCAGCAAAAAGACGTCGAATATTCTTGGAAGAATCTCAGGAAGTTGATAGTTTTCAAGTGACTGGAGACGCTAAAGGAGACATTGAAATAAGCGACGTTCATCCAGATGGAAAATTTATTCAGTTGCATAATAAAAGCGACAAAGAAATTTCCTTGAGTGGTTGGTCAATCAAACATAATGGAGGCTCCGATGATAAAGAAACAACTTTCAAATTTCACCGTTCAGTTAAGATCGATGGAAAGGGAAATGTCACTGTGTGGTCTGCCGATACCAATCACACACATTCTCCTCCAGAGCATATTTTAATGAAGCAAAAATGGTTTATGAGTGATTCTGTCATTACTGTTCTCATTAACAATGAAGGAGAGGTATTGTCATATTATCAATTACTTTATTAATAATAAATAAAAGTCTATGGTATTTTAGTGTCTTATGTTATTAAAAATGAATTAATATTAATTACTTATTAAAAATTTATAACTTTAGAAGAATTTCACTTTTGTGAAAAATAAAAATAATAAAGATTAAAATCTTTCTTAAATTCATATAAATCCATCTTAATTTTTAGGAAGTTGCAACCAGACAAAGGCAGAGAGTCCAATATTCTAGTTCAGCCTTTAGAAGAGAAAGAGAAGGAAGCGTGGATACACAGGATGGCGATCCGAAGCGTGACTCCTGCCGTATGATGTGAATACCAAAAACTTGGTCTATTTCGGGCTCGAAAACAAAGCTAATTTTTATTATTACTGCCACTTAAAGCTTTTAAGCATTGTTAGGGCTAGATTTTCAAATGAAGCAATAGTTTAGGACTTCAGTTGGTTATTTCTAGATCTTGCATAAGGTCAGTTAACAGTAGATAATTTAGTTTCTATCCCATTTTAAAAGAAATTTTTTTACCCCAATCATACACAAACTGAGTTATTATTGACATTTCCATGGTCAAATCCAGTCGAGAATTATCAATAAATTAAATATAATCTAAGTAAAATTTTATTTTTAAAACCGGAATTTTCTTAAGATTTTGGTAAAAGCAAAGCAATTTACCATGAGCAGTTAAATTTCAAACAAATGGTGAGAGGAAAAAAAGCATGGTTTTGAGAAACCTTTATAAGGAGTTCTTAGTATTCAGTTTTTGACGTAAATAATTTCTGCAAGTGTTATTCAAACTGTTACATATAATACTTAAAAAATATAAATTTTTAGTCTCAAAACTATGACAAAAATAATTCAACTATTATTTAATTGTAAATGAAACAATTGTTTATCAGTTTATGTATGACTTATGCATAATTTTCATATGCAATCAAACTATTTAAGCATCTAATTGGTGACTTTAAAAAAATTTAACATCAAAATCGGCTCTGGCAAAAATTTGATTTAAATCATCACATTTATTAAATAATCGGTTTCTAATGTATAAAATCGATATTAAATCAAATTTCACTTATTCGGAATTGTGAAGAAATTGAAAAGAGAAAATATGCTCCATATCTTTTGAATATAAGAAAAGAAAGAAAAATTAATTTTTGCTTTCGTGTTTTCAGTAATTTTTGCGATACTTTTTACTTTTACGTTTGTTTACTATTTAATGAATTTTATGTTCGATGTAATATTTAATTTATTTATGAAATTGAAATTGATTTGTGTAATGTTGCAATTAATTTCCTCATAATTAAATTATTATATAATAAGTTTAAGATTGGTTGGGGCTTGTCTGTATTTTAATATCTAAATTATTTAGTTAATAATACAAATTAGCGTTAACAGTAGTAAAATTTAATATCAGTTTGCAGTATTTTCAGAGCACTTGCACAAGTTTTGCATTTATGAATAATAGTTATAATAATTTTTTTTGAGTTTTGCTGATTTTATAATTTAACCGTTTCTTATTAAGATCCTTATTCGTATATTATTTAGTAACAATGAAATTGAATAAAATAAGGATATATTTTAAATAAAATTCACATAAATGTAATAAAAAAGATGCTGGCAGTTTGAAGATTTTATGAATTATTATTAAATTTCTCTTTTGTTTATGACCAATGAAAAGTAAGAAGCAGTAATATCCTCGGATAATATCAAGGAAAATTAATAATAAGTTGACAAAGGCATTTATTTTTATGTTCTTTTCTAAATCGTATTCAAGAAAAGTTTAAGACGTTAATGTATTTTACTTTTTTTGAAGCTATCTTTCATTAATTTCAAATTTACTCTAACCTTATCTTTTATTCGTTTATAATATAGGAATAAAAGCGAATCATTCATTATTAAAATTTAAAAGTTAATAGTAAGTATAAAATTAGAATTTTAGAATTTTTTAAAATTACTATTTACTGGTGCCTTAATATATTTCTTTCTTTTCTTATAAAAAATACATAATATACATGACGATTACAATTAGTTAAAAACTTAATTGAAAGTATAGAAGAAATTTCATAAAACCCGATTAAAAGGTATGAAAATTGGATTGCATTGAAAAATCATGTTTTCCATTTGACAAGGCAAATATTTATAATGTATGTCAAGTATTTTTAAAATAATTAAAATAATTGTATATGTCAAATATTATTTTTACCGGGGAAGTGAAATCACAAAAAGCCGCATCTTTTTTAAAATGTAACACGTAAAAAGATGCTCTAATTATTTTTAAAAATGCTTTGGGAGAAGGTTATAAAAACCGTAAATTCATCAATTAATATTTCTTTGGAAAAACATTAAAATATAATATATATAAAAATTTTTAAGAATTTTTTAGTGCAAATAATAATGTAGAAATAATTTATTTAAGTATTATGCATTATAAAAGAGAGAAAAAATTAAATATTACCGGATGACATTATTAAATTATTAATTCCCATTTATTGTAAATTTTTTTTTATTTTTTTATTTTCTAAAAACCATTGAGAATTAGCTTGTAGTCAGAAATTTAATTTTTTTATAAGTGTAAATCCAAATTTATAATTTAGATTATTATTTTAAATTCAATATTTACTCCAAGGCTTATTATTTCTAATTCTTCAACCTCACAAATTTTTGCGTCACTTCGTCAGAGTAAAAATTAGAAGTATTTTATTCAATTAAAAAAAAATAATGACTTGTATATACTTATATTTCAAACTTAAAAAATTTAGTTTTGTACTTTAATAATAGATTCGCATTTATCCTTAATATGTGAAGTATTTTTTGATTGTAAAAAGTTGATGTGTCACATTAATATCAATTACACAAGCCTTTTGTTTTTTATCATCCTTTTTCTCTTTTTGCGTGTTTCACATAGTTCCAGATTTTGTGCCTTATAAAAGTTATATAGCATTTTACGTAAAAAAGTTTTGCGTTCTTTTAAGTAAGAAATTTCAATATTCATGAAATAAAAATTGATTGTTAAATGTAGTGAAAAATTTTTTGCGCATCATATCTTTGTAGGCACTGCAAAGTGCGATCAGAATTGTATATTTAAAATCATAAGTTTCCCTTGGTTATAAGTGGGGGAAAATATATTTTTAACAGGAAACACTCACTTGTGACTTACAGAATCTCAGGATGTAGTTTTTCACCGTAAATATCAAAATGCTTCACAATTTAAGGTTTTTTTTTTCTGTTGTAGAAAATCCCTGATTTTATGAGAGCGATAGCATTTTGGAAAAGTTTTTCCTTTCTTTTTCTTTTTCAAATCATTAAACTTCCTTTTCTTAAAGTATTTTTTAAAATTTTTACACTTGTAAAATCGTTTTGTGTTTTGTAATGTTTAATTCGGCAGGAAGAGAGTGCATGTAAATTCAAGAAGGAAAAAAAAATGTTCTTTTTTTTAGATTTAGACATCAAGAAACAGTGAATTGTGTAAATTCATTTTCAGGTCGACGGCTTAACACAGTGAAAATGCGCAAATACCGAATATGTTACATACGTTCTCTTGCCCGAAATCAGTTTTTTTTTTTTTTTTTAATGATATTTTTTTTACTATTTGCATAGTTTTTAGTTTGGTATTGGGAAGACAAGTTCGTTCACGACAAATTGAATCCCTCGCGACTTGCTTTTCGATAATTACAAAAACTGCGATGGAAAGACGTCTTTACAATGACTTGAAATTCGCAAATGGGAATGAATAATCATTCGGGATTGAATTCGTCGTGACGATGCTTAAAAGTGAATTGACATGGATACGGCGTAATTTACTTTAATTATAATTTAGGTTAGGGATGGAGGTTAGGTGGGGGAGAAAATTGTCGCCCAAACTCGGATGTTAGTGGTGGTGGTTGTGGAGGAAAAAAATGAAGAAGAGAATAGGAGTAACCTCAACTCGTTCGAAGCGGCCCGGCAAAATCTTAGGTTTGAAAGTGCGCAAAATAAAACCGTCCCGTTTGCCGATGCTTTGGGCGGCATCAACGTGGAGACAATTTATTTCTTTAACATTTATCAATAGTATAAAAGACGAATTTTTTTAGTTTGCGGCTCCATTGTTTTTTTTTCTTAATGGATTGTCTAAATCGAATACAATGTGGCTTTTTCGTTCTTTAGTTAAGTGTAGCTTTTTTTTCTACTCTGTTGCACAGTAGAAGAATATAGTAGAGATTAAAATAACTATAACAAAACAAAGTTCTTGTGTCAGATGAGACAAATTATACCGATTTTTTATTATTTCGCACTACATAAAATCGATTTATTTTTTCTTTTCCTTTTGAATACACATGCATTGGCGTGATTCGAACGACGGAGGAGGATTTAGCATCGAAAAACAAAGGTCTTTAGCATTTTCTGTTTTTTAATTTTATCCATCGATGTATAGAATATCATGTGGGACTTTTCGTGTCTTTTTAGATGAAGGTTAATTCAAACGCTTTCATGGATAACAAATATTTATTAATATATATGTAATGTAAATGCTACATAAACAATAACAATTTATCATTCTTAAAATTTTAGCACCCTTAATTATTCAGCTCTTTTTTTATTTTTTTATTTTTAAATTCAGTTGGAACTTGAAACCGTTACTGATTTTTTTTTAGATTTTTTATCCTACATTTAAAATAATCCCTTGCTGTATCTTCTACGATATTCGGTCTTGCAGCGTTTACGGAGCGCTACAAGATATATGAAAAATTTAACTGTGAACGAATTATGCTTTTGCGAGCTAACTGCTGTGCTCCGCCGATTGCGAGCATTCGTATTTTCTCTTCGCCTTGCCGTACTCGTGCATGACCGAGCAGAAACCTCTTTCTCCTAGGCACACGAAAGATAAACCGTTGAAACGAGCCCTTGGATCACTCATCGTTGCCGCGACCCAACAGATTCCGAGGCGGTTAATGGCGTGAATTCTTCCCCGAGTGGGTTACAACCAGAAGCATTCGAATTTTCGGGATCGAAGAGAATAGCGCAATCGGCACCGATTGCTTTTCTTGCAAAGTAACGGCGGCGAATTTTTCCCATTCCTAAACTTTATTTTATTCGTAGAACCTTTCTATAATATCCTTGTACTTCTCATTAATAACTCCTCTCTTCAGTTTAAGGGTAGGACCTAAAAGAAAAATATCCTCGAATTTCTGGTTTCGACCTGCCCGCATTTAACGCAATTTCCGCACTTACCCAATTCTCCCGTGGGAATAGAAAAATCTGCAGGCAAAATGGCAAATTTTTGTATTTTTTGAGCATTTGATATAGACTTTTCGTTAGCTGCATCGATTCCCCTTTGTATGGCATCCAAAATCTGAAAATGATACGCAATTAAATGTTTATCGAATAGAATATTACATTTTTGAAAAATCTGAAAGGTATTATTTTCCGATAGTCCACATTGATCAAAATAATGTTTAAAATGGAAATTATTCATTGATTGCCTGGTCACGGAATGAAATAAACCTTTTTCACCTTTTTGTCAGGCCCAGAGGCCATAATTTCAGACATCTTATCGAAGGGACACCCGATTTTTCTCAGCCAGTCCTTGGCTAAATCAGACAGTTCATCCGAAGGTTCCCCTGTATCCGCATTTACGCCGCACTGCAATCGTAGCCAACTTTTAGATGCAAATTTTGAAATGGATGATATTCTATTAATAATACTGGCTAATCTATGATTTTCTAAACTGATTTAATTAAAGGCATACGGAGCGAAATTAAAAATTTCTTTGTAAGTAATAATGTAGGTAAAATCTATCATAGAAGATGTTGCTAATGTGGTTCAGCGAGCACTTAAGGAACCAAAGTACTGACGGTTCCCCAATATCTCCAATAAAAACCCGTTTGAACGTATTTACTGATATTGGTCTTAGATTTTATATAATTATTTACCTACCGCAAAAACGACGAGAACAGATAGAAATTTCTTTTTGTCGCATATGAGCACCGCCTGACTGAGAAACGGTAACTCAGACTTAACGTTTTCCTCAATCGGTACTGGGGCAATATTTTCACCGCCCGAAGTGATCAACAGTTCCTAAAACGGGTATGCGATGTGTATAGCAATGTTCAATAAAACAAACTCAAATATTGCGAATGAAAGTTTGTTTTTATAAACAATTTTTTGGCAATTATTCGAGTCTTCGTCGGAGCGAACCGAAATCAAACCTTTAGCCTTCCGGTAATGCGCAAAAATCCGTCTTCGTCCATACTTCCCAGATCTCCGGAATGCAGCCATCCTTCTTCATCGATGGACTCGCGAGTTTTTTCTTCGTCATTCAGATAACCCATAAACACATGTCTTCCGTACATGCAAACCTGAAAATGAATCCATTTTTATTTGTCTTTAACGTTTAAGAAATGCAGTTTATAACTTTCGGCAGAAGGAAAAACCTACCTCGCAATCTTCTCCTAACTTAGTTTTAACACCGGGGATTGATTTCCCCACACTTTCAATTTTAAATGCCTTCTCTGCGTTGAGTGTGTGCACTCCACTCGATTCCGACATTCCGAAAACCTTTCCGTAAAAGAGCAGAACTTTATTTTAGATAAGTGCGGAATATTTCGCGAATCAATAACAAACTAAGTGCTCTCAAGTACCTCCATTATGAGTATGTCTAAGCTTGCAAAATATTTCTTAATGTCCGATGCGAGGGGAGCTGCTGCCGTCCAAAAGGTTCTGCAGTCGTCTAATCCCAAATTGGCTTTGACTTTGGAAAAAACCAGGGCTTTTGCGAGTATGTATCCCAAAGATGGGCTATTAATGCTGAAAATCAAAAACTGTTGCATCGGTATTTGCTACATCGAGAATTTAAAAATCTTCAGTTTGGTAATTACCCTTTCATCAGATCAAGATTTCTGTTAAGCCCCTGGGTTTTTGCCCAATCTACCATTATCTTCTTAATAGGTCCCGCACCTGCACCGACGCTCTTCATCTTCTCCGCAATTTTCTCCCATACGCGAGGTACACCCAGGAACCTGGTCGGCTTCACCTCCTGCAGGGTCCTTAGGAGGCCTCCTTTCAGGGCGTCACGCTCCGCGAAGTATATTGTAACTCTGTACTGGATTGAGCAATATATGTCTACCGACTGAAAATTAGAAAACCATATTGTAATAAGTAGCCGAAAAGTGGGCAAAAACAATTCTCGCTTAAGATGTACATACTTGTGCGGCAACGTGACTTAGGGGTAAATAGCTGATGATTCTTTCGTTATTTTCAATATTGAGCAAAGTCGAAAGCGCTCTCACGTTCCACACCAAATTATCGTGACTGAGCATTACCGCTTTCGGATTACCAGTTGTTCCGGACTACAAACATACACATATATGTACATAAGATCTATCTCAGAGGGAATAAGAATGGTTCTCAAGCTTTGAAACTACGTACAGTGTACACCAAACTGCAACACTGATTAACTGCAATGGTTTTGAGAACTTCTTCAAGTGCGTCATCTTTTTCATTTTTGCCCATTTCAATCAGTTCATCCCACTAAAAATAAACATGTATCGATAATTTTATTACAAGAATTAAGTGAATTGATGTTTGCTCAATTTCCGAAATTGTTGAAAAGTTTCGTCGTAACTGGATGCAATACGTGAATTGAATAATATTAACAAATGACTTACGCTTAAAATACCTTGTTGCGGTTTACCCGCGTATTGTATAATGGCTTTTAGATCTGGAAGTTTATGTTTATATGCTAAAATTTTCTTAACTTGATTCTCATCCTCCGCTACCGCGATATTCACCCTGCTGTGCTGCAAACAGTAAAATGTCGCCTCTGCTGAATTGGTCGTGTAAATACCGCAAGCAACACCCCTGATGAAAGAGTCATTCAGTTATCGCGTTACAACAGAAAAAAACTTATTGATATTATGTAACAATCCATCACTTTTAACTTGAAATATTAACAATCTATACAAAATTATGTATTGTGCACGTGCCAAGCTTTAAACTTATGTGAATTATAATAATTAGATAAAAATTTTTTCCCTAATCAATTCCGGAACAATTTAAATATAAAATAATTTTATGCGCATTCTATAACGTTTTATCGATCATTTTGCGTTCATATTATCGACAATGTCAGAAAAAATTTCGTATAAATTTTTCCATCTAAGATTTAATTTTAAATGATTTTCAGTGATCGATTTTCGTGCTTGATTTTTTCCCAGCCTTCGAGGACCGTGAACCATCTTGGGACTCGGACGACACCACGACAATTTTCCGCGCTCGAATAATGTGGGCGAAGGTCGCCCGCATACGAGAAAAACTCCATGGCCGTAAGCTCACAATAGACGTACAAAGGGTCAACAGCTGTACGTACCCGGCGTGTATGGCTGCCAGATCGGCAATAAACCATTCCGGCGAATTGAATCCGATGATGCAAACCGTGTGAAATCTCTTAAGACCCAATTTTAAAAACGCCTTCGCCACCAGCCGCGTTTGCTCCGAATATTGCCTGGAAACAAAGGATAATTTTCCAGCGTTATTATAAAGGCGGAATCAATCGCAATTTCGAATGTAGCTTAAGGTTTTTGCATTAGAAACTGCACTTGAATGTTATAAATTGATATCCCAAATCGGATTTGTTCTTCTTGTAGGCCAGGGCGGGACGATCCGGGACCTGGGCCGCTGCAGCTGCCAAAAGACTCGGCACCGTTATGGGAGGAATCTTGGAGGCTTCGCTTTCGGAATACCGAATCTTAACGGGCTTCGTAATGTCCGTCGTGTAAAAACTATCACTTGGAAGCACCAAATCGTGCCCTAAAATTGTATTTTTGTCTTTAACACATCCACGTATAAAGTTTTGCTTCATATCGGATTTTTAAAATAATTGCAGAACTTACCATTTGTGGCTTGTCGCTTCTCCATTTTGTTCTTTTCTGTAAATACGCGTTTGCTGCTAATGGCGCATCAAAGGTCGATCATTAAATTATAATTGCATTTTCAGGAAGTTTAGCGGATGTTAAATTTATATAATCATTATTACCATCATGCAATTTGTTTTTATCAATTGCAAACCCCTTCCCATCCAGACAAATTATCTGCGGAGAGAAAATTTTAAATATTAATTATATCCGCCGTATAATAATTTTAGACGCTGACAAATTAAATTGGAAAAACATTTAAAGCTCGGAATGCGAAATTTCGCAACAAATTTCAGAACCGGGGCTCGTCGGATGGGATTTGACAACGATGTAGTAAGCAGCCATCGCATTTGATGCGTCAGCGAAAGAAGCTTCCACTAATTCAGGTAGACATTTTCCCCTTAGTTCGAAAGAAAAACAATGCAGATTGATTGATTGCCTTGCCAACGTCGAATTTTCGTCAGTAAAGTGGGAGGAAATCTGCTGTTGTCCGCCGCGGCAGAAAAACTGGAGAATAAGAGGAGCCACACGGATTAGAAGCTCCGAGATTTAATGCCGCTTCGGAGTTCTGCGAGCCGATCTCATTCACAGCCTTGAATCGCAGTTAAAAGCGAGTCAAAGCATAAATCAGAAATGTACCTCGGCTGCATGTCGACAGGGCTGGGTTTGCCAACGGATTCGGAATCTGAGACGTTAACGATCAGAGAAGTTAAATAATCCCAGGGTTCAGGAGGAGCAAATCTTTTTAATTTTCATTATTGTGGCAAGAGAACGATAGCAATAACAACTCCGCAAAATCTTAAACATACAGATCGTGTTGTAATGTTTTTTTTTTTTTTTTGCTTAATGAGTGATTTAGCAAAATCTGTTTGACCTACAAGGAAAGTCACTTACTGAGAGTTAATAATACAATCTGCTATTTTTAAATATTTAGTTAATTTTTTAATTTTTGGCATATAACTTCTGAGTTAAATTTTTTTTCCAGCATCTAAACGGTATTCATCTTAATGAGCAATATAGATTTAAATAAAAAGCATAAAGAACAGCTTAAATTTGAGATGTTGAAATAAATTTATTGAAAAACTTAATATTTGTTAAATGGTCAGCGTTCTTCAGAAAGGTAAAAAACTACATTTAATATATGTATAAATAAGTATAATTTACTCTAAATAATTAAATGCCTTCAAATCAGAGTGCTCAGACTACCAGTTATCAAAATATATATATATGTTATGTAACTAAGATTGCAAATTGAATATTACTCTCGTTGCACGATAAGAATTGAGATTGATATATAACACGTTCGAAGTGCCGTAAACAATTTATCCTGGTGATAAGTAAATGGACGATTTGGTGATTTTTTTTTAAAAAGACCTCTTTCATGATTAGCAAATTTTATTGGCTTTATATAATTAAACGAGATTCTCAATTTATGAATCACTCTTAAAGGGAGCTTCAGATGCATAAAAATTTTTTCAGAAAATGAAAACCGAATGAAATATATAATCGACAAATGAGCATTTTAATCAAAAAATCACTTTTAGTATGATCTCTAAATATAAATTTTTAACAGTAACCCAAATGAATTTTTTCAGAATTTCTATGTGGATAAACATTAATGATTGGTTTAATTATTGTGATATAACGGCATTAAATTTTAAAAAAAAATGCACTCATCTGTACGATAAGTCAATGCACTCCACATGTAAAAAAATTTATTTTATTTTGTATATTGTTTAAAAATCATGAAATGGCAAAATACAGTCCTTCTCTCATGACGTAACCATCCTGTTGCCAGTGTGTTCGTGCCAGGTATGCCGTAAAAATATATGGGAAATGAAGCAAATGCCTTTCACCTTAACGACTTTTCTAGTAATTATTTATTTACCCTGATATAAATAAATATCTGGTACTATATGTAAATAATTCTACAAGATCATCATCTTATTAGAGAATAATATTTCAAGATCATGACCAGTGTGTTACAACAACAGCATATAAACATTTTCATAATGAAAATTAATCAATTATTATTTCAAAGCAAAATGATTTCGCGGCATTTTCTCTAGGACATCATATATATCCATAGTTCAATGCCAATGAAACTGGTTACCTAAACAAATTCTGGAATGAAATTAGAGGAATTTTAACCAAGCGGTGCTGGGCTTAATATCATATTTCATTCCATTAATTTCTCTTACTTAATTTCCACTAAATCTATCGAGAAACAATATCTGGCAATAGTTTGGTTGTTATGAGACAAAACATATAAAAAGATTAACATTTGTCTTGATGTAACATCTGACGTAAATGTTCATAATGTTGAAAACTACTATAACTTTGGCCCGATATTTAAGTGTTGAGCTGCAAGAAATTCTTCTTATGAAGAGTTAAAGAAAAATCTTTGGTTATTTCTGCACTTCCATCAATTTCCATGCTTGAAGAACGTGCAAAATAATAAATTAAATAATGAGTACTAAAAAGTAGTTGCTAGAAGTATAAAGATATAAATTGCCTCATCCTTTTCATGTCAAAATTGTTCTTAGGAACTCATTTACACAAAGATAAATTTAAAGATTTTATAACATGAACAAGCCTTATTAAAAAATTTTATTCAATGTAATGTCAGTTCATGAATAGAAATAAAATATGACAATGACTAAAAAATTTCCTGAATATTAATAGAATCAAATACTATTTACAATAAATTCTTAAAAAATTTTACACCAAAAATATTTATGAGTCACAAATTCCTCTTAAGTCGCATTGATTTTAACAAATTTAAAACAAGAGACGAATAAAATAAAAGTGGTTGATGAAAACTTTTATGTTAAAATGTAGGCGACTGTTATTATACTGAAAAAATTAGGTGTATAAAATCCTGAATAAAACAATTATATTCAGGATTTAATTATGGAGATCTAACTAATCCTTGTAATTTTTTTACGAATTTTAAACTTGTTAATAGTCTAATTCTATTTTAAGAAAATAAGAAAGATACGTGGCACTTGTCCGATAAAATCCTGATATTAGTTGACGCTTATAATAACCAGGAAAAAAAATTTTTAGATAAATATAAAACTGAAAATTTAATCAAAATATGTAAATGAAGAAGATAATTTGTTTTTTTTAAATTAAAATTTTGGCGGATTTAATAATTTCTTGAAGAAAGATTCATATATGTTGACGGCTTACTTTATGAGAGCAAATTCATTTATAATCCTTAAGAAAGATGAATATTCTCACCGATATCCCTTTTAAAAACATATTAATAAATTGAATAAAGTAAAACTTACAGTTTTCGATAATTTAGTGAATAAGCCGAACTGTTCACTATTATTGTTTGGATATTAAAAAAAAAATACACGACTTCAGCTAGAAATAAATAGGAACTGTGCTGGTGACCTGTGAGCAATGCAAGGATAATGAACTCTTTGAGCGCCACATTCGTACCTGCAACTAAGTCAAGAAAGTTGAAGTTCAACCGGCTTCATTAATATCATCTGCAACTTCTTTCCTGGGATAGAAGTCAAGTACAAAAGAAGTACTTACCCAACAGTAAGTCATTTCGTATTGGTAAAAAAAAAAGATATTCAACTTTTTTCATGTGATCACAACCAGTATTATGTAGCACAGATTAAATAAGAAATTTAAGAAAAAAGTAAAGTACGTGATCCTTAAGAATCGTTTGATAGAAGAATGATTTATATTAATTGTGGAGCAAAATGTACAAATGGTTAGTTTAGTTTAAAGCTCCACAATATTTTAAAGAAATATACACTTACACTGTCAAATTGTATCTTTGTTAAAATATAATTTAAATGCGTACATAAACTCGACATTTTTCATTATAAATGTTTTTTAATTTTTTGTATCTATTACTAGAGTGAATTATGGTTAGATTAGGTTAAACTTTTCGAACATTAACATTTAGATCCGATATGTTTAAAAAAAAAGCGACGAAATATATATATATATATGTTTATAAGATGTAAAATAAAAATTAAACAAATAATGTTTAATGTTAAAGGGATCGCTAAGTGTTCACACCCGAATATCAATCTATAAGATAGATCAGTATACAACTTTTTTAATATCCAGTTAGCAAAAGAGGCCCAAAAACTATCCCTTAATTATTTGGCATTAATATAAATAACGTAATTATAATTTAATATCACAAGTATTGTTTTCAAAATTATCTAATACACAATCAAGTGGTTCTTGACGGACTTTACTGTCCGAAAGGAATACTACTACAGAAGAGTATCTTTATCGAACGTGTAAATAATAACAAAAAATAATTGTTAATTTTATTTTCCTTAGAGAAAAATTAACTTTTAATTTCTAAACTTTGATGCATTCTCGAATTAAACAATCATCGAAAATATCATATAAATTTTAGTTCTTTATTCTCCAACTCCCTCCCCGTGTAGTAGAGCTCTCAATTTTACATATATTTTTTTTTAAAAATTAAAACAGTGTTAATTTACTGAAGGAGGTGGCAAACGGGATCCAAAGGCGCGCGTAGGCCTTCGATCAAAGAATTCACCTTAAAATTCATTAACTGCAGCTACATGTAGAAGCGGACAATTAAATTTTGGTCCAAAAGCTGCATCTGGGTTTGAGGTCGACACTGCCAATAAAGAAAGTTGGGGGCCCCCGTTTGAGATAGCTATGTTGGTGAAAAGACGAGGTTTCACGAGCATATCACGAGTACAATACGGAGCGCAGAATGGAGTCTAGAGTTACGAGGAGGGCGAATCTGGTCCGTGAACGTCAGAATTCAAAAGGCTATGTCACGCAAGACATTCGGTACAGGAAAAGAGAGACGTGGTATCGATTGCTGGGGGACCTTGCTTGGTGGTCGGAACCTGCAAAAATTGCGACAGAAAAACCGGACCGTATGCGCGTGCTATGCCGGAGAAACCAGTAAAAGAAACGCTGATTAGATTATTATTAAAGAGGTCTGAGAAAAGGGTCGAGCTAATGTCAAGAGCAAGAAGAAAAGAAAGTAACATCACCAGTTAATGAAGAGGAACTGAAAGAGGCATCGAAGCATGCGAAAAGCCGGAAGAAATCACCAAGGATAGGTTCAATGCCTAAAAGTGTGGCAGCAGAAACGGCCAAAACGGTTCCGGTTTTGTTGTTGGAAGTTTAACAACGTAGCGTCACAGAAGGAAATGTTCCCAGAAAATGTAAATCAGCGCAATAAATACTCATGCCAAAACAGGGTTACTGAATGCTTATAGACGCATGTCCACCAAACGAGGTCGGCAAATGGAAATGTATTATACGGCCATGGAATGGTTAGTGCTGAGTGGAATGCAGCCATTATTCGAGGGAATACGTGAGGAGTATGAATTGCATCGGGCGCAATTTGATTTCAGATCGAGATTAACGTGAGATGCGATTTTAATAGTGAAAATGGAGGAGAGGAAACATTAAGAAGAGCAGGTTAGAAAACAGGTTGGTTAAAAAGCGCAGCATGGCTGCAGCATATCACGGTTCGATACAAAAGATGCTTTTAATAGGATGCGAATTTCTGAAATGTATAGTGCAAAAAAATGGGAAAAATCTGCCGAATTTTCACGTCGCCGGATCGAGAGGATTATTTAAATAATGGTACCTGGATCTCTTTAAAGTCGGGACAAGTTCACACAGAGGAAGCCCATAGATACGAAACTCCGCAGGGATCGGTGGTTGGGCCGATTTTGTGGACCATATCGTTCGAAAAAATTTTTACGAGCCTTGAATCCCTGAAAAATATTAAGGTAGTTTGATTTGCCGATGAAAGCACGCCAGAAATAAAGAGAACCTAAACTGCAGCGGATCGTGACGAACACAAGAAGAGCTTCGGATAAGACCAGGATCATTCACACCTTCATACGGGCATAGCGTTATGCGCGACGCCGATGTGGGCCAAAGAGAAGAGTTTTGCAAGATAACGCAAGTTGGCGTAGCACATTGCTAAAAGCTACAGAACAGCAGCGGTGGCAACGGTAATCCTAACGACGATATTATTGCCGGCGAGATACCTACGCGAGAGGGAGTGTATTGTCGGTGTGAACGAGAATAATCTGAAAACGATGGAAAAGATCCTCGGAAAAAAGGATCGGAACTCGGAAAGAGGAGTTGGCTTGACTGCGGAGAAAATACGGCATCAGATCCATCAGAATATCAATAAGGGAATGAAAACATGGAGGAACAAAATGAATTTCATCAGAATATTCATTGCCGTTACTGTTCACTTAAGAAAGATCTAATGATTTATGTCTTCCGAACCCGGAAGTATAATCTTTAAATTTTCCGGATCGGAAATCAACGCACCTTTGCGAAAAAAAAAAATGGTTCAACCCTGTGCAGAAAGTAATACCAGACTGTTCATCGGTGTGGCCGGTTTGAATACATGGAGCATTTTCCTCTCCTTCGGGAAAAAAATATATTAAACATGTTTTGGAATGGAATTTCAAAGTTTTTTTTTGTCTCATTGACACAATAAATATGAAAAATTTTAACAAATGAAAATTTAAGGGAATGTGAAGATTGGGAAAAAATTCGGCATTACGAGATTCGAAATGAAGAAACTAAATTTTTTGATGTGAAAAAGAGACAATATTGTAGTCCAGTTATAACTACCGTCAAAACGAAGATAACGAAATTAATTTAAAATTAATGGACGATCATTGTAGTAAAGGTGTCAGGGAGAGAGCCACTATTCATCCATAATATGTGTTTTATAGAATTTGTTGTGACTGAGTTAGGAAATAAGTCATCAAATATACAACAATCATCTATTAAATGTTGATAGACAAATTGGCATTGGCTCGTAATTTTCTCGAAATATCAACTGCATAAATTTCCGTTAACGCAAGTAAAAATTTATCCGGACAATGTTTTTGGCATTAATCCCTTAATGATAATCGCTAAAGGAAAAAATAATAAGAAAAAGTAATGAGAAAAGTATCTCTTAAATTTGAGTCGCCCCACGAGTGTAGAATATGAAAATTAAGGGATAAAGCTAGAATTAATCTCGGGAAAAAATCATCGAGAATACAAGTTTCTTCAAGGAATACATAACTTACAAAAACAAATCGTAATTTTTTGAATATATCTTGTTGTAGTGATAATTAACAAGAAGCAGTGTTTTGAAATAAAAGTTGAGGTTATTGATGATGCTTAGTTATTCTGGCTTCGCGGAAGGACACCGGCGCTCAAATGCATTTCAAACTGATTCATCTAATGTAAATTTTAATTTTTCCGCTCTATGATACCGCGATTTTTCTCTCATTAGTGGAAAAAAATCGGTTTTTGTGACATGCAGAAGATTAAATGTCTGTAAATACATTGCTTTTGAATGAACCATGGAAGGTCAATACAGGATTAGTCTGCCTTTTGTGAAGTCAAATCGACGAAAAGGTAAGAAAAACGAAGTTTCACATCTTGATGAGCTGACTTTCCTATATGCTGATTTTTCCGATAAAGAGTAACCAGATATCGGGCGATGATGTTTGAAAATCAAGTTCGCTTGAACATTTGTGTATGCTTTTCCAAGGGACTTTGAACATCAATATTCATTACGAAGATTTAAAGTGATGTTTGACCCTTCATCAAAACCATGCGGTTCAGTTATCTGCGACTCATTGTATATTAAATTAAAAAATTTCCAATTAATTATTTCCCTGAGTTTCAAAGAATTAATAAATGATTTTATTTTATTCAGTTTTTAATCCTGGAATAAAATTCTTTTCAAAGTTAAACCAGTCGTAAAAATCTTGATGTGAAGCATGAATTTATATTAATTTGTGGCCTTACCTTATCTACCTAACAATTACATATTATCTACATATTATCCCATATTTATATGTAATCTACAATGCAGTTACATATACCTACTTATGATTCTGAACTTAAATATTTACCTTTTAAATATTAAAAGATTCAAGAAGGTGTAAAATAACTAGCTATAATAAAATGATGTAATATGTTAAATTGATCTTCTTAGTTGAAGATCGAAATAATCGCACTGTTTAGACGTTAAAAAAATTAGATGAAATAATTTTTCTTTTTATAAGTAAAGCAAATTAGTTTGTTTTATAAGTTTCAGACGAGTTGAAATAAAATAATTGAAATATTTTGTAAATCGAATAACGGCTAATTTTAGTGAATTGAAATTAAAATGTAGGATATACATTATGTAGGAGAAATTTATATTTATTAGAATTTTTTCTCTTTTTAAATTACATACTTATTTGTTTTTGAATATTTAAAATTAAGTCAGTCATTATTATTTTACTTCCAAACACCAATATATATTTTGCACTTATTTGCTCTCTGCCAAAAAAATTCATTTTAGGTGATTCAAGTCATTTTTTTCTCAACAACCAAATACTTTTTATAAAATTGTTACATGTTTATTTTTATTCAGTTGTCTGTTCAGAAATTTATAACTTTTTTAACAAGAAAAAAACATTATTGTTATAATTAAAACTTATTAAAATTTATTTCCGAATTTTTGAAAATTTTGTAATTGGCTTATTGAATATCAAATAACAGAATAAAGGACGGCCAAACTTGATTTTTAATGCGGCGGATGATTCAATGGAGCTTTTATTATGTTGTGTAAACGTTTAAAAAAGCATAATATAAAAAAAAATTATAAGAAGACGTAAATAATGTAAACAGCTCAATTATAACGTGATACTAAATTAATGAAGAGATATTAGAGAATGTTTAAAAAAATGATATCAAAAAAGAACATTTTAAAATATTTACTCTTGGATAAAAATATGCCAATACCATTAATTTTTGAATAAAATCTCACATTTTGAGAAAGTATTTACGGCTTCAGGCTTTAATTGCTGAGTGCGTTTGTGTCTAAAAAGACACGACGTTTATGTGATAGATTAAAATGCAGTCGTAGAATTTAAAATTCTCAAATGGTATTGAAAAGAGTAATTTTTATATAAATTACAATGAATAACCGAAGATATCCTTCCATAGCTTCCATTTAAAAAGCTGAAATTTCATTTCAAATACTTTTTGTTTATTGATCCCAATCCATATTATTCTACTTCTTCTTTAAACATCTTTAAGAAATATTTTACTTACTCTAATTAAACTTGTTATTTGTGGTTGAAATACTTTATCTTATAAAGTCTCTCTCCAGGCTTAAGTCAATCATCGAAAGTTCCCAAATTAGTTAAACTAAAAAATTATTATTAAAAAAAGCAGGGTTTTTTTTTCATTATTTAAGGCTGAGAGAAAGTTAATTTGCTTGCAAATATAAGACTTTAAGATATTTTTTTATTTAAAAAAAACTGCATTAATTCAAAAAAATAGGATGATCATAAAAAGAAAATGTAACTTTAGAAGGCTATTTCCACAAAACTTGTCAAAAAATTATTCTAATTTCTGTTATGTTTATATTTGGGTTCTAATTCAACATGCAACCGATGTTTCGTTCTAATTTTATCTTCCATCAACCATAAATTTGTTTTCTAAGCCACGGACAGTTATAAAAAATTGAAATAACATTTTTCTGACAATTTAAGGGAATACATAAACCGTGACTAATATTAAAAGCATGTTTTTATATAAATATGCAAAAGATAATTTTTTTCAATAATGCCATTTTATAATTATTATCATAAGCTGGAAATAAAGCTAGTTCATTAGCCTTTGGATGAATATAGTTTAAGTCTTTTTCACGAAGTACTGAAAAGGCTTCTTCATAAAATTCGGATTATTTACCTTTTAATCAAAGTAAAATTCCATGTTGATGAGTTTTTTTGATCGAACTGGAAATATGAATAGAATTAATGATAATTCATATAAAATATATATTAATCCGTCCCACATACGCGCGAATAATCTGAACAATATAGATACTGCTGTTTTTCAGAAATTTAATCATTGTCTAAGGTAATGCGTGATATTTTCCGTCCTATGGATGGCAAATCAATTTCAGTTGTGCTTGACAACTTATATAATAATTAAAAACGGAACAAAAAGCCTGAACCTTATGTTTCATTTTATTCTCAAGTCGACTTTACAGATGTTTTTTCTGAGATTGATCTTTTTAGTGTTGTCTTTAAAACAATAAATTTTTCTTTATATTGAAGTAAGTTAATTAATTTACTTTTCCTTTATAATATTTTTAAAATACGAGCAATTTTGTTCTTTAGAAACTATTAATTTTACGATACCTATTATGCACAAGTTTTTCAATCTCGGATTTACATCTCCGACAAACTTCTTATGCACACAAATTTCTCAAAAACCAAAACAGAAAAAATTCCATAAGTTCTGATCTAAATTAATTAATTTTATTTTAATACTGTAAAACTTATTTAAAGAGCCTAGCGCCTTAACTTGCGATTGGCATGACACTGCTAGTTCATTAACACATAATTTTTAAAAATCTAAATTATAGATTTTTCATGATGCAAATCTAAATGCTAACGATAAAAGTACAAAGTTTGACTTTTTTTCGTCATCGGTATCTTCGGCTTATGGTCTTTTTAACGTTAGGTTTTTCAAGGATTTTAATAGGTTTTTAACCTATTATCGGTCTTACTTGAGTTAAAAAACCGAAAAATTTATTACCTGATAGCAAAAAAGACCCTAGAATCAAGGCTGAAGGAATGCAATAGACTCGTTAAATAAAACGCAATCTTTTACTTGTTTATTTCAACTATCGTTAGCTGAAAATCCGCGTTCTTTAACAAACTTTTCATAAATTTAGACTTAAAACCACAGCAATTAATTTGAAGAAGTTACAATAAGTTAATAAAAATGAAAAATTCATTAATTTCAAACTAACTTATGAGATAAAATTATTCATTTTATTTTATTTCACATTTGAATCTTCGGTTATACTTAGATTCGAGAGGCCCATTAAATAAAAATTACAATTAGAATTTATAAGAAGCAGTTTAAAATGGAACTGAGGATAGTAATAAAGACAAAGAAATTTTGTTTTGTGCAAACAAATTTATAATACGTTAAAGCTGCGGTTTTTAAGCCAAAGCAAAAATTTATAACAATTAAATTTTTCTCATGCTTTATCGAAAATATTCATTTTATCATGAAGATTATTACTATATAAAATATTCCGGAGAAAAATTGAAAATTTTACGTAGATGTTGCTTCTTCCATCGGTGAAAATAAATCAAAAAATAACTTTATTATTTGTGTTGAGTCTTGAAATAAGTTTAATTTCAAAATGAAAATTAAAGATATCAGTGGCGATGCTTTTATTCAAATTTTTCCTCGCAATCGCAGAAAAAGCATGAATGTTGTTAATTTATATTGATATAGTAAACACTAAATATGACTCATTTCAGCTTGGAATATTTTGGATGCGGCATTAACTAGTTAAGAAATTTTTTCTTTTTGCATTTATCCAAATATTTTAAGAAGTCACTTAAACGTATCTAAATTACACCAAGAACACAATGATGAATTTGGCGTTAAAAAAAAAAAAAAAAAAAAAAAAGTCGTGAAACTGAAGGAGTGCGATTCCACCTTATCGCGGACGACCTCTGAAGCAATTCCCGTAAAGCCTCCATAATTTTGATTTTTCATAAATAAAATTATGTATTAGATATGCTTAATAAACAAAGGATGAAGCGGCACATGCAAGTTTAGAATATTTGTTATCGACTCTGACAATTCATAATTAAAAGAACATTAATGAAAACTTTAATGGTGAAAATTTTTTTTCTATTTCAGGATCCTCGGCGCTAAAAGGCCCGCTGAAAGTATTTCGACTATGCCTTTTAAGCATCCTGTTGCCCGCCTTGTTAATTGCCGGGCCGTTGTATCTGAGATACCGCGTTTTTTCGGAACAAGTTTATCCATTGGGAATTTCTGATATGAGACTTGTCGACAATAAAATATCAACTACTTGGTGCCAGGTACGTTCCAAACTTTGAATATACTTTAACATAAAGATTTAGATCTTCCTCTTAAATCAATTATCGACAAATTATTTTCTAACAGAAGCAGCTTGTCAAATCAAATGCTACATTCAGCGCTTACCTCCTGCCAGAAGAACCAAAAATCAAGCCTAATCCCGTGTCTGTATCAATGGTGAGATATCTCACCTTGGAAGATGACATGAAGGAATATTGGGGCTTCTACTTGTTGGAGGGTTCCTCAGTAACAGTTTCGACATGTTGCCGGTTAGACATTAATTTCGAATTTTCTTTCCGCAAAACTTTACTTTTTCTCTGTCGAAAAACTTTTCATAATACTCAGACATAACATTAGTAATTATTGCTGATAACTAAACTGTAAGTTTAAAAAGTTAATTTAAAAAAATTGCGACTTGATTATATATTTTAATCGACGTTTTCGCAAGGCAGTTTAAATTTTAGATTTCGCTTCAATGCTGCCAACATTGAGGAATTCAAAAAGCTTGGACGAAGCATTTGCTCAAGGTCGAATTTAATATTACAAATATTTGCATATGAGCAAGCAGTTATTGCAGTTAACCTATGTTTTTTTCCATTTAAACCTTGAAATAAATACTCATCGTTATAATACTTAATTAAAAATTCAAATTATTTATAAATTAAACATTTGCTTAGAGAATAAATTTTAATGTAACTTGACAAAAGTTTCTATAATTCAATTTTTAGCTTGAAAGCTTCAGTAGTGTTAAATTTAAATTTTTAGAGGCGAATAGAATGTTATTAATTTTATACAGTTTTTCAGATGGCCAGGTACTTCTTTAATTGTGATAAAGGGACACAGCCATTTACGAGAATGCGCCTACATAGGAGATAATTCATCGGAGGAACTTGAAGAATTGGAGCAGCTTGATAAACAAAATCCTGATAAGAGGAAGGAAGAGTCTAAAAGAAAAATGAATACCCAAAGTGAAGTATGGCCATTAAAGAAAGCGAGGCCAAGTATTGAGTTTCATGGATCTCATAAATACATATCTTCAATTTCAAGTGAAACTTCAGGAAGGACTGAGCAAAAATCAAGCTTGAGGGACACCTTTACACCTATTAATAATATGTCAACAAACCCCGACATGGAATCTGAAAGAGCGTTAATTTCTCAACATTTACATAATGGGAAGAACTCAGAAGAGATAGTCGATGACATTAGGAATAAGATAGCAAATTTTGGAAACCAAAGTTTTGATGTCGTTTCAAGATTAAGAAAAATTTTCAGCAATGGATCTTGGGAAAAGGACCACACTCAGGATAGCAACAGAAGTAATTCTGCTGATGTTTCTAAAAGTGAATCCCATAAGCCTGACTTTACGTTATTGTCTTTGAAAACTGAACTGAATAGAAATGATGAACATTCGGATGCTGCTGAAGAAGAAGTTAGTATTTTCAGAGAGTTATGAAATTTATTCATATATCAAGATATACGAGCTCTTTTTATGACTTAGCTGATAAAAAAAATTATTTAATGATATTGTTATTATTAATTTATATATGACATTTATTATTATAAATAGATATATTATTATATAATAAAAATATATATGTTAATACTATAACTTTTCAGCAAAAATAAAAATGACAATTGTATCATTTAGCGTTGATGAGCCTTGTCAATCATTCATATCTCGTAATATATAGTATCGGAAGCTGGTTATCTAAATCAGACCTGACTTACATATATCACAAAAAATTAATTTTTTCGTCCAGGGTGTACCCGGGATGGAGGAAATTCGTGGAATAATCAATGGAACAATGGCCAACGACGTGTCAAACAGTGAATTTTGGTCTTCATTTTCCAGCAGTGAAGAAAGACTTTTGAGTTGCGCTGGTCTCATATTAAATTTACCTCTTACTCCAAGTAGGAGCTGCCACCCTAGCAAATCAGAAAATACTCAAGCGAAAGCTGGTCATACAAACATGTTCACTTATAAGTAAATCCATTCAAATTTATAATTTGCCGAATTTTTTGGAAAGTTACTGAAGAAAATTCATTCCCGTTATTTTTCAGGGTCCCAAGCAACGGATATTATTTCTTCGCATTCAGTAGTGAGAATGAAATTCAACCGAATTATATTCGTATTCATTTCCAGCTGGAAAAAATTTTGTACAATGTATCGAATCCAATCGCATCTTGTACGAATATAACAGATTCATGTTCGCTGCCCCTTAACTTTTTTTCAAAGGAAAAGGTTGTTTTGGAACTTCCCGTTGAAGCGAATGAAACCCTTTGGAACCAGGAATATGTGGTCATATCTGTATGTGAACCAAGGACAATAGTTTATGCGGCCTGCGTAATTGCAGTTCCAATTCTTATATTACTTTTTGCTTTCTGAACTTGACTTCTAAAAACTTTATGATGTAAAATATTTTAATTTTTATCCGTCCAATTATTCATTATTTCTTTGCGCATCAGAAATGAAATTGTACATAAATTGTTAAAACTTAGTTCAGTATAAGAAATATGACTGTACAATTGAACTTATTTTAATTCTATTTTAACAAATGAGTATTATTTTCTACTAAATCCAAAGGTTAAAAAATGCTTTTTTTCGATTAAACAATATTTTGAATAAATCATGAAGCTCACTAAAGGCTTTCGCTTTGCACATAAATCTTTTGTGATAACATGAAAAGACTAAGACTGATTATTGTTAAAAGTTAAATTGCTAGTAGTTGTTTTCATCATAATACCATGGAATATTTAATTGTTTCAAATTTTTTAGAAGATTAATTATTTAAATTCGTTACATTTCAAAAATCACAATTTTATACATTCTATTCGTTATCATTCTCATTTTTTTATAATTATATATATTATGCTGCTGAAGTAATAATTAACCTCCATAAATGTTATTTCAACTTTAATTTGATACATTGAAAAATTTTATCTTTAATTCTTATATTTTCAAAAATAAATTTTTCTTGATCATATTCTCAACAAAAATTTATTTTATTTATATAATGAAGATATTTAATCAAGACGTGATTTACATTATCCAAATAAAATAACTTAAATTTATAAGAAATTGCTAGCTCTAAAACAATGCTCTTTAGTTGTCTGGCAAAATCTAACGTATTAGTTCCGCTTCATATTAAGAATAATTTTGAGTATGAACCGGTAGAAAATTAATTTTAAACATGCATTAAACACTGTATAATAAAATATGAAGACATTCATAAAGCGATATTACCACTCTTCACTGGAGCAATAACTTGCATAATTGCAAGTAAATGAATTATTTTTTATATACTAGCAGAATATTATTTTACTTCATTCAATATATGAATCCATATTAAAAGTTTATCTCAAGTTATTTTTGAAGATCAACATTGTACTCCAACTTAATAAAATTCTCAATAATTAACAAGATCCTACCAATAATATCTTGTGAAGAAAATTTTATCTGAAAAAATATTGCAGATAATTATATGTAATTAGAAATAATAAAAAATTAATTTAAATTAAAAAAATTTGATTTAATTCCTTACCCAGCCCTCTGAAGTAATAGTGCAAAAAGGAAATGAGATTTTAAAAAGCTCGGCAGGAGATAAATCTATTCGATAAACATTTAAAATTTGGTTAATTATTCTATTATAAAAACCTAAAATCAACTGAGAAGTGTTCAAAATTTCTCCATATTCATGAGTAAACCTGTAAATTTAAAATACAAAAAATTAAATAATTCAAGAAATAAATATTTATTACTTTGAAATTGCTTTAATTTAAATATTACTAACGCTGCAAAAACAGTGGAAGTTGCTGCAAGTGGTATGGCAACAGAAATACTATCAGATACTGAGCATCCTGGTACTTTATAATGTAAAGAAACTTCTTCAGCAGAAATATCTGTTACTTGGTCCGCAAAAAAATGAGCCATGGATGTGAAAATAGTTGTTAGAGCTTGGAAAGAAAAAACTGAAGGATGAATGTCACAGTCAAAAAATTTACCTGAAAGAATTATTACATTAATATTCTATAAAATAGTTAAATAAATTAAAAAACTAAAACACCTTTATATAATTATAATAAAGTAATAAGAAAGAAATTGATCAATTTAAAATAAAAATTTATATTAAAACTAAATCTTTTATGTAAATTAGTTCATATACTCTGAATTTCATTAAGTGATCAAAAAAAATTTCCGTGTAAAAAAAATTACATACAAATAATACTATGAACTTGTTTCAATAGCTGGCCCCCTCCATGAACTAATAAAATAGGAAAATGTCTTAAATTGGAAAACTTAATATCATCAGTCACAAGAGATATGAAGTATCCATTGTACACTTTATTATTCAATCCTACAGATATCTGAAATATATAAAAAAATTATAAATAGAATATTTAATATAACATAACAAAAAAAAATTTAAAAAAAAGTAAAAAGAAAAGACAAAATAAAAAAATAATGTCATTAAAACCATTCATTAATTTACCAAAAAAAAAAAATAAGGTAAGATATAACACATAATTAATCAATAATTCATTATCTAAAGGTAAACAAAAAAAAGTGAAAAAAAAAAGAATGCATAAAAATGCACATAAAATTAGTAACTTTATCCCTCTGCCCATGAATTGTAACACTGCATATTTAAATCAATCATATCTGTTTACAATTCAAACAATAATAAAAATTTTATTTTAAAACCAATTCAATAATATATATATAATAAAGAAAACTAATCTTTTCTGAAAAAAATATTCTCATTAAATTTGGTCAAATATGAAATCCCAATAGATAAAACAAATATAAAAAATTCTAATATACAAAAATAAAAAAAAAAAGTGTAAAATAATAAAGTCAAACCCCCATGTTTCCCCTATGCACATATTCTCCCATTCATCTCATAAATTATTTTCATTACATTTAGTCATATATGACATTAGTAATCAATAAATTTTTAATTATTTAATTAAATG
>JAOWBB010000001.1:3942746-4027250 GCA_028565995.1 Ricinus marginatus
TATTATTATTATTATTATTATTATTATTATTATTATTATTATTATTATTATTATTATTATTATTATTATTATTATTCGGGAAGAATAATAAAAATACTACATATTAACATTTAGAATTAATTTTTTTATATTTAAACTGATAATTCAAAATTAATTTCATAATTTTCCTCAAGATAAAGAAATTTGTCAAAATCTGTAAAATCTTACAAAAGATTTTCAGGCTGGCATTTTTGGATTTTATAACTTTTATTGTTTCTTAATTATAAATTAAAAGAGTTATCGTGTGTAATTTTTAATGAATATGGCCTGAACTTTTAAAAAATAAGGAGTTGTATATAATTTGAAAAATTTTTTAAATTAATGCCGGTGCAGTAGATAATTTTTTGGTTTTCAAATTTTGACGCAATAAAATTGCTTAAACGAAATTAAGGTGAAGAGAATTTGACTCGTCACTGTTAAGGAAATACATTATTTTTAGATTTCACAAGGTGAATTTGCATTGGAGATATATATATAAATGCTGTACGTTTGATTGAAATATTGTGGCATTGACCTGGCATTACTTTCTTTATTTAAAGTCTTGTAATTTTTAAAAACACTTATACAAATGATGAATGAGAATAGCCTTTTTTTTTTTTTAAACATTATTTGTTTGCGGTTTCGTAATTTTAAATTTTCTTTTAATCGTAAGAGAATAAATGTTTACTTAATTTGGCAGTATACATTCCAACGAATATAAAATTACAAAAGTTTTCAGAACGTAAAAAATTGTTCATACAGTTATTTTTCTTATATAATGAGAATCTTGAGTCACTTAGCATATAACTGTCAGCTTATGAACATTCTAAAAATTTATGTGTATATGTGTATTACATATATATATATATATATATATATATAAAGGTATGGTTGTTAATTCAGTAAACAAAATTGGCAAATCAATCGTTTACATTTTTTTTATACCCGATGATATTTAAATATATCGATAATGTATTGCACAGTTTAAATGTGTGATTGCAACAGTAATAATTGATGTTTGTTTAATTAAATATATCTGTAAATACTGAGAAATGTATATGCTAGATGTAATATTTAAAAAGACCTTTATTAGAAGGATGACGCGTAGTTCTTGAAAATAGCTAGAATGAGTGCCTTTTTCATATCTCATTGCATTTCTAACATCCTTAATAGCAAATTTTTTTTTAATAATTATCTTTTAAGAATTAGTTATTTGAAATTTTAAGGAATATGCTGATCGGTCATCGTGATTAATAGTGGCAGATTCATAATAAATGCGATTCGAGTTTCCGCAGTGTCTTATTTTTACCAGTAAATTCGCAATGATTCGTTCATTTTTTTTAAACTGAAAATTGAAATTTCACATTTCAAAAATAATAACTTTTATAACTTTTCTTCCAGAACGGTGATTTGTGCATCTCAATACTCCATCCACCCGTCGACGACCCACAAAGTGGAGAGCTACCGTGCGAAAGGTGGAATCCAACACAAAACGTCCGAACTATATTGTTATCAGTGATCTCATTGCTGAACGAGCCAAACACATTCAGTCCGGCAAATGTGGACGCCTCCGTCATGTACAGGCGCTGGCGGGAATCGAAGGGAAAGGACAAGGAGTACGAAAATATCATAAGAAAGCAAGTTTCTATAGCCAGATTGGAGGCGGAAAAGGACGGAGTCGTGGTGCCCTTAACTCTCGAGGACTACTGTATTAAAACCAAAGTCAAACCCGATGAAAACAATGTAGACACGACTGATTTCTACGTGGACGATTATGATCTAGACGACGATTTAAACTCAGGAGACGACGACTACGAAGACGGGGACGATAGTGGAAATGGGGAATCGTGATTGCGATATTTTACAATAAAATTAAAAACAAAATAAAAATATAAAATGGGAAATATTATAATTCGGAAAAAATCGTAAATCTCTTCTCTTTGTGCTCATCAATTGCCGAATTTTATTAAATCAGCATTTGTCATTTTAAGATTTAACATTAGCAAGAATAGAATTTTTTCCTATTTTTTTTCAATGCTTCCGTTTATTTGTTTTGTATAGCATATGCATGAATATTGAAATTAACAGCAGTTACATTTTAACCAACGGATCCTTCTTATTTTCGCGCTATAATTCATAAAAAAAATAAATTGAAATAGTTACAATTGATTGATTTTTTTCAAACATACTATTGAAAAAAATAATTCTCCCATTAAAAAAAATCAAAGATTCAATAAGAGTGGTTACTAAAAATATAATTGATTTATTTATATATTATTGGAACAGAAAAGTGGTAATAAAGTTTACTTTTTGTTTTGCTCTAAGTTATTGAAATAAAATAAATGTAAAGAAATAATTTACAAAAAAGAAAATTAAATTGCTAAGTAAATCAAAGGATCAGGGAAATTTTGTGTTTTAATTTTAAAAAGTGAGAAAGCAAAAAAATTGTTAATATGCCGTTAAAAAAATCAAATTAAATTCCGAAAATGGTTTTAACAAGTCTCACTATTTAGTTTGCATTTTAAATATATCGTCGTTTACTCTTATTTAAATTAAAATTTGAATAATTTTTTTGCTAATGCTACTTTAACAAATCTGATTTTAGACAAAATATTTCTTAAAACATTAAGATTTGAATTTATGTTTCTTCATTTGGATTAATAAAAAATAAGAAACTATTTCTGTACAATTTAACTTTATACATAAGTCATAATTTTTTATTTTTCAAGTGTGATTTACAAAATAATAATCCATTCTAAAAGAGAGATACCCTGCAACAGTTTAAAATCCTTGTTTCATTTTTTATGTATAAAACATAATTTTTATTTTTATTTTAATTGATTTAGTAATTAGCAAAAGGACCGAGTCTTAATGCTTGATATTTTAGAATATCAAGCATTAATTAAATTAACGTTTAAAATAATCAATATTTTAAAAGCCATCCAGAACCTAAATTCCTTATTACGGTATATAATTAATTTCATTTAAATATGATTAATGAAATTCATATTTTAAGTCTTAACAGAAAATCGGTTTCATTACTAATTGAAAGAAAACATTGGGGTGTGAAATGTACGGAATAGTAATTGTTAGAAATTTTTATAGCTCCTAATATGAAATTTTGCTATATTCGGCAAATCAAATAACAGAAATTGATTTATTTCATTCATTTTAGAAATAATTTTTCGAGAATTGTTGATTTTTTTCTTGTATTCTGCACGAAAATTTTAATACCTAAGAAAGGATAACACATTTAAAAAAGTTTGGAGATTAAATCATTAAAATAACCAGTTAATATCCTTTTATTTGTCAACTGTAATTTCATTTCCTGATTTAAGAATTTGTATTTGTTATTTTTTTCCTGTAAAATCGAAATTTCTTAATGGAAATTCTATGCTCTAGAATTTTATGGCTTGTGTTTGTCAATTGCAATCTGTTTTCCTTGTCTTTTCCTCTATAAGTACTGCAAAATGGTAAAAAAAAAGCTCTGCAGTTGTGAAGCAAATGTGAAAGAGAAAAAGAATCTCATGCAAGAGCTTCTAAAGGCAATGCTCATAATTCCACCAGTCGATCTTTTTGCGTTAGGAACAATAAAACGAAATGCAAAAAAGAATCGCCTAGTAGTATTTCTCATTAATCTGAGTGACGCTGTATTGGCAAATATTTTAATTGTATAATATGTTTAATGAGATCTCTCACGAGACATATTTTTTTTATGGCGGTAAAAATGAATTTTTAATAATTTTACAATAATTAATTAAAATTCGCTTTAAATTAATTTAGCAAACATTCTCTCTGAATTAGTAATTTTATTTTACGTATAATTTGCAGGGAATTAATTTTTTCAATATTAACAATTAAACTGCGATAAAACATCAATTTTACATTAAAAATCTTTCTTCTTGAGTGATTGCTCTCATTTACATTTTTTGTTACTCAAGAATTTAATATATGTTTTAAGGTCGTTTAAACAGAAATTACTTTTTCTTTAAAAAGTCATAATAGCAACATATTTCCTTTTAATATAAGATATAATTTTTCTTATAGTTCTTCCCGTTCTAATGAAGGTCACTATATCAAGTTTAAGTGCAATAAATCATACTCGCGAAAAAAAAACCTAATTTTTAGTTTTTTTTCAATGTCAAGGGTATTATTTGTACATAGTACAATTCTTGGTCGTTACGATCCTAGGTATTTCGAATATAACTATAGAGAAAAAAATTATGGCGAATATACAAACTCCTAGAATGTCGCATTCGTGCCTTCCTTTCATAAATTTACCCAGATTTTTGCACAACTGATATTAGTAATATGAAATGTTCTTATCAATATCTTGCCTATAGTATAATTTTGAAAAAAAATATTTTTTCCTTTATTTTTTTTTGTTTTACATAAATTTATCGTTTTTCATTGCGTGTGATATTAAAAACTATTCTTTTCTCATTTCTTTTCACTTATAATATATTTACATTTAACGAAATATTGTATTATAGGTTAAGCCCTCAAAATATATATAATTCGTCGAAAATGTTATATGCTTTACATAAAATGAAAAAAATAATTTTGATAATAGGTTTGTGGAAGTTTATTTTTTATAATATTTATTCATGAAGGAAATGTTTTTAACTCAGTTTTAACTCATATGTATGTAGTTTTTTAACATACTTATTGTTTTTAAAAATAAATTGAAATTATGGGTTTATGATTGACAACTATATATAAGCTTAATATTCGTACGGCAAAATGGGTATAATTAAATTCGTATCAGACACCGAAAAAATTCATATTTCATCATATATTTCGTTAACTCGCAAAGTTTATAATTTACGTTACTATTAATGGCGTTTCATTTTTAAATCTGATTATAATTTTGATTTTAAAAAAATATTTCTTTTTTGTGCCAGAATAATTTCTTTACAAATTAGGACCTTTTGTTCATTAGTTCATTTAAATGAAAAATGTATTTTGCAAAAATGTTTCTATTTAATTTCTGTTAACTGATCTCCACCATACAGTTTGTGAATAGTAAGTCCGATGGTGTCATCCTTAGTTTAAATGCAGATCACCTATTGAAAAATTAATAAATTTAAATTTTTGATGAAAATATCAAGAGAAAATGAAAAATTTTTAATAAAAACTTTAATCCTTGCATGCCAGAATAGAGCCGTTATTGAGTGATCATTTAATATTAAATATCTTTAAAATATTAAGATTTTTAGCTAATAAAAAGAATAAATAAAAATTCAATGTCTATTCAGTATATGCCTTTCAGAATGTGTTACTTTAAAAAAAGTAAAAAAAAAGCTTCTGACAGGTGGAGAAAAGCAATACCATAAGATGTTTTAGAAATAGGTATAGTGAAATTTTTAATAAGTTATATTATATGGTAATAAATAAGCAACGAAAACGCCTAAATATTCCTTATTATTCAAAAAAAATGTACACAAAATTTTATAAAAATTCAATTTGTTAAAGGGAAAAATACAGTCAAAAGAAAGATAACTGATATTTTACATTTTTACTTCACTAGGAGCTGAATTTTAAGCAGATTATAGTCTAGATTAAAATATATATATTTTGACCTAAATATTTGAGAAATGATATTCAAATGTGTGATAAGTAAGGATAAAATTATAATAAGTTTAATAAGATAAATAATACTTCATTTTTATATAGTGTAAAACTTTTATATTACGGAAATATAATTTCATTTTAGTCTATCAGTTTTCATGCAAATGGATTTGAAAAATTCCAAGGACTTAAATCTACACAGATATTCCTCTGATGTTAAATGTTTATTCCTATTAAAAAGACTAAGATTAATGTTTCCATCCAGCCAAAAGCTTTAAAATGTTGGTTCAATCTCGGCTTAAGGTCAAGCTGTGGCATAAGTATAAAAATTAATATTTTTAAATAAAAAATCTGTAACCACAAACTAGATAATTACATCATTTGATAAAATATATCCACGTTTCCTACATTAAATTTGTCTGTTTAACTTAAGTAAGATGAAATTTGATTTCATGTCTTTAATTTGAAAAATATTTTTCCAAAAACATTTATTGATATTTTTAATTTCTCCTTTTCCTATTAAAGCTCAATTACAATTTGATTATTATTATTCTGTGATACTAATTTTATATTTTTGTTGCAATTACTATTCTTGGTGTTGTCACTATTTAAAAAAAGTTGGAGCAAAACCTAATTTTGATTTAAGTTAATAGGTTTTTAAGACAGAAATGAAAAAATTATTTAAATAAAATGGTCAGATTTTAGATAAAAGAAATGAGGTGAAAAATAAACAAAATTAATTTGCTAAAACTAAAGCAATTCTTTTTGTTGAATAAAATATCAACTACAATTTAAAAATGATCTCTTCAGTTAATAAGTTCAGATTTTTAAGTTAAATTATAATTTAATCTATTAATTTATATTTTTGCAGAAATATAAATTCTAAGCCTTATTGAACTTGAAGCTTCACAATTAAAAGGACTAGGCTTTACTATAATATAAACTCAAATATTGTGGCGTATTTATTAAATTATTAATTGCCCTTAAAGGTATATTGCGAAATACCAGATGCAAGGACTTCCTAAAGGAACTTCATTCTACTATGAGTTTTAGCAAATTAAGAGCGAAAGATTTCGGAATTTGGTTGCGTCTGAACAGTAGCAATAATCTTGATTTTTGGAATCAAGACGAATAAGAATGCGATGTATAAATTTTTTTAAGATAAATACTTTTTTTTCAACAAATGAGAGATGCTTAGTACATTTAAAATATAAAAAGTTCACTTATACACAGTTTTAAAGTTGAATTTTCATAAAACAAAATAAGTTGCATTTTATTGAGATTAAAGTAAGTCGGAAAATAGTTTTTTAAATTATGACTTCAGGATCTTAATATTAAAATTCCAAACATTACTTTTACTTACTTATTAATATGTTTTAAAACAATTTATAAATATGGAAATATTTAGTTGTTTTAGTATTAATGGAAGGAATTTCGTGACCCCATTATCCGAGTTCTGATCAAATTTTTGAGTAATCTTAAAAAATTTAATTTTTATTTCTGTATAATTCACAAAATTAATAATATTACCTACTTTACAAAACGTATACCGTTTTATTAACTTAACGTAATTAATATTATAATTATTGTATAAGATTGCAATAAATTTTAAGAATATTTCGTTGAAATTTGAGGGGAAATTATTTGCAAATTAACTAACTGTCTATTTAATTAAAATATGTAATGGATTTATTACATCATATTTTTATCTTTTAGCATGTCATTATATGATGATTTAGAACCAGTAAAGCAAAAACCAGAACAAGTAGGAGGATGGTCAAACAGTATAAAATTGTTTCATTCACAAATGCAATTAAAGAAAGCAGCCCAAACTCAACCAAAGCGTGAACAAATTCGAAAGTCAACTGCAGTACTAGCACCAGTTATTGATTTAAAATCCAAAAAAGATGATGATGACAGTAATTCAAGTAGTTCAGTATCTTCAAATTATTTTAATAGGGTAGATATATTTAAAAAATAAAATATTTTGTTATCATGATTAACATTATTTTTAAATGATTCACAGTTTTAGAAACATTTGACAGAATAAATTTATCCATTGTTTAAAAAAATATTAAAATTTGATGAGCCATATCCAATTTTCAGCATGAATATGTGAATCATGATTTGAAAATTTTGGCATGCTATTAGAAAAATTAGTTCATTATTTTTACATTTACGAATTGGAAAGAAGGATTCTAAAAATATTTTTGTAACTTTTATCATAGAAAATTTAATTCATACATAAAAAAATTCACATTGTTTTGTCTAAATATGTATAAAAAAATCTATTTATTTCTTTTTTAAAAATTGATTCAAAATTATCCCTTTGTAGAATTGTTTTTCAGATTATATTAATTGCACTATCTACTGATTGTATTCAATTTTTTAGGAAATAAAAGCTCCTCTTCAACCAATACAGTCATTGTCATCCAAGGATTTTGACTGGAATATTATAAATGAATATGATCCAATGTGGCCTAATGATTATGAGAAGGTTGTTAAAGATTTAAGGGAAATTAGAGATAAAGAAAGGGAAAAGGAAGAGTTGGAAGAATTGGAGAGAAGAAAAAAAGCTCGAGAAGAAAGAAATGGGAAAAAAGATAGGTTTGTAAATTTTTTCGAAAAATTATTGGAATTTAGTTTCTTTAAAATTTAAACATCAAACAGAAACCTTAACTTTTTAAAAATAATTTATTTAAAAAGTTTTTAAATTTTGGAAAACTTAAAATTTTCTAATCAAATAAAAAATTTAATTCATTTTAAGTTTAAACAACAAAATTTTATTGAAAATGAATTGTTTATACACAATGTAAATTTCAAAAAATCATAATAGATATTCATTAATTAGGGATGTCAAGTCTGGATTCCCTGGAAGAAAAAGCAGTGATGACGAAGAGGAAGAAAGGGATCGAAGTCGGACATGTGGCGTTGCAATTGCACCGCCACCTTCATTACAAGAAACAAAGTCTGAAATACAACCTGTAGCACCTACAAAACTTGCTAATCCAAATATATCTTTTGCTGGTAGCGCTGTAGCTGCTAAAATAATGGCAAAATATGGATTTAAGGAGGGTCAGGGCCTTGGAAAAAAAGAGCAAGGAATGTCACTTGCTCTACAGGTAATATGGATTTCATTTAATTATGAAGAAACAGATGATTGAATAGAATCCTTTTTATTCTTTTCAACGGCGAATTTTCAAATATCTGATATTAAAAATAATTTAATATAACTAGGTTGAAAAAACTTCAAAAAGAGGAGGTCGCATAATTCATGAAAAAGATATATTAATGCCTCCACCTGCACCCAGCACTCCCCCACAGCGAAGTGAGTCACCCACCCAAATTATGTCAGCTCCAACGTTTACCAAACCAGAACCAAGTATTACTGAAATAATGAAATGTCCGTCAAAAGTAGTTTTATTAAGGGTAAGAAATGAGTATTTAGCATTTACATTTTAAATTAATTCATGTAAACACTGAGTTTCAATTTTATTTTAATGACAGAATATGGTGGGTCCTGGAGAAGTTGATGATGATTTAGAACCTGAAGTAAAAGACGAATGTAATACTAAATATGGAGAGGTTGTTAAAGTACTAATTTTTGAAATGCCATCAGCTCCTCAGGATGAGGCTATTAGAATTTTTGTTGAATTTAAAAGAATAGAATCTGCTATTAAAGGTATTATATCTTACCGTACATAAATGTTTCTATTTGGTATATGTAAAAAACCAAACAAAAATTAAATTTATTTTCGTTATATTTTCAGCTGTAGTTGATTTGAATGGCAGGTTTTTTGGTGGACGACAAGTGAAAGCTGGGTTTTATGAATGGGAAAAATTTAATAATTTAGAATTATTGGAATAGTATGAAATTGTTTCATTAATTATAAAATTTAAAAAAACTAATTTTTCTAATAATTCGTAGACTCGATGTTAGCCACTGTTGCAGAATTAAAACAAGAAATTAAAATCTCTGAATGCAAAATTATAAACATTCAATACTGCGGCGTTATCTAGCATAATATAAAAGTATAAGTTTGGTTAAAAAATAGATTCCCAATTTCTCTAAAGGAATTGAATTCATATCTTCTTGAAAGGGTTATAATGATTTAATGTCATGATTTATAAATCTCAAAGAAATTTTTAACTTCTCATTGAAGTCTCATCTTTATAATAATCTATGTAAAAATTCTTCTAAATAATATCTAAGTTTCATTAATGAAAAAAAGTTGATAAAATCTGTGAGTATAAAGAATAGCATATTGTAGTATAACAAATTTTAACTAAAAATTTTAAAACAATAAATGTATCACTGCATTCACATAAAAGACAATGAAAATTCTTTTTTGGCACTGAATATTTCACAATGAATAATGTTCACTGCCTTATTGATTAACATTATAAAAATAAAAATAAATTTAACATGAAATCTAGCTCAAATTCTAGACGACAAATCGTAATCGTTGATTAGTGAGACTTTTTTGGATTGCAAAGGCAACTGTTCAGAAAGTCATTGTTCGCCCGTTCCTATCAGGCGGCTTGCTATTTGCTTTGTCGATGGTTTACAGAGAAGAAAAAATTCGTGATATTGTCAATTCATGGAAAAGGCGGTTCCGATGAATGGGCGAGATGTAGAATCAATGGATGGTCGTCCAATTTGGAACGGACAATTTTTATAATAAGGATACAAATATTTTAACACGCTAAAAGGACCGCATCCTTCTTCAAGGTCAATCACTTTATAACTCTTATCATAGTCGCATAACAATGTCTCTTCAATTCGCACTTACACCCTCTGTCATGAATAACTTTATGCCGAAAGACCTTTAAGCCCTTTCACGGACATCGCCCAAATCACTAACGGTCTCTGCCGTTACATTATAGTTTTGTAGTCAGTCGATGAAAGGAATGCAAAACGTACACAAGTAAAACATCTCGCAATCGTAACACATCTCGTTCACAATTATTCACATATCGTTCATAAATTCATTTCGTTTTTATATAAAATTTCGCTAGTGTAAAACATATCGTTTGTAAATCATATTGTGTACACATTTCGGATTTAAGACAAAACAGTTTCAGAATTAGGAATTTCGTATTAACATAATAGTTTTGGACATTCAAAATCACACATTCAAACAGCAACTTTAATCACATATCTTACTTTTAACAGTCCAGCTTCAAATTCAGACATTTAAAAATCAAATTTTCTATTATAATAACACTAAAGAACTAAATAATAATAATAATTAGTATTAATTTATAATTATAAAAAAAAATGAGATTTTACAAATTAAAAAATGGATACCATTTTTTACAAACTGAACTTTTTGAGGAGTGTAGTAAATTTTTTCAGCCATTAACTTTATCAAATATGATTATTTATGTTTCAGTAATCATTAAAAAATTGACTGATTAATTTCCTTAAAAAATTTTAAACATTAAAAATTTAGATTTATTTTTTTCATTCATTAAAATTGAAATATTAAGTTCAGAAAAAACTGTATATCTTAAAAACGTTTCCATTTAAAATATTTATAGAGGCTAAAGATATGGATATGTGTCAACGTAATATTAGTGTTAATATACAACCTTATTTGGAGGGTGAAAAGCATAAATATGATTAAATTTAATACAAGTATAGATAATATTCTTAATATCTTGATAATGAGATCAAGACCATGTCGTTTTTTTTTTAAAAAATATCAAAATGCACTAATTATAAATCATTGAAATCACAGTTATTCTAAATACTTCAATAAGAACAAAATATCCAAAGAGGCAAGATATTTATACATTTGTGTAAAAAGGAGATATTAAAATCAATATAATAATGATAATTAGTCCTAGTTTTTGCTAGTTTTGCAGTTCTTTCTACAATTCCAAACAAACCAATTATACTGCAAAATTATAACATTATCTGAAGACTGATATATGCCTTTCGTTAGAACATTCTACTGGTGGCTTCTCATACATTGCACATACTTCTGTGAAGAGATTTTTTAAAATAGCTGATTGCTTTTTGAATTTCTAAAATAATAAAAATTCAATCAGTACAAAATTTATGTAAACAATTCTTACGTTAAATTATCATAGATGCAGATGTACATTAATTAGAATGTTTTTAATAAAAATATTTACAATTTAAAAGAACCACTACTTAGCATCTATACTATCAATAATTATGTTTTAATCTTCATTGACTTTTAACATTTAAGAACCATGAAAATGGAGGAAATTGTTAAAATTGAATCGGTTTCTTTAATTTGGTAAATTATTTGTTCTTAAAATGCCTTTTGAATAAATTAATCTAACTTTAAATGAAAACATGAATTAACTATAAAAGGAAATATATTAAAAATTGGTATTGTTATTTAATTTTTGTTAGCTTTTATAATTTTTTCATTAAAAAATCATTTTTCTAAAACTGGGAATGTGACAAAAATTTGCTTTAATCAAAATACATGGCTAATAAAAAACAAAATGGAAGGTATAACTTGAACAGATTTTTAATTATTAAAACAGAATTGTAATGAAATCTAATCAATAATCTTGCAACTAATAAACAGGACCTCAATTTAATTTACAGATATTATTTAAAGCAACCTACTTTCAAACTAATTTTTTATATAAATTATATATTATAGATAGAGTCATTCATGATCATCATAAATATTTTTCCATTGATAAGCATTCATTAAAAATTGTGCAAAATAATTTCAAAATTACTTACATTATTTAAAAGGACAGTAGGAATAAATGTTATTGTTGGTGTCAAATCATTGGTCATTTCCCCAAAGTTTTTTAATAAATCAGTTCCTTTTCTAGATTTGCTACATTTTAATATTTCTTTCCAATCAACAGAAAATTGTTTACCACATTCTTCACAAATATATTCTGGTTTCATATTATTTGAAATCATGCAGGAGACAAATTTTATTAAAGTTTCCATATCTGGTACAGATGCAATTGCGCACGCATGAATCTTGTTAGCTTGGCATTCTAAGGGGCCATGTTGGCAAGAGAATGTAAAATTACCAGATCTATCTTCAATAGTCTGAAATATTAAAAATCAAAAATTGATAATGAAAAAATTAATTCAAAGTGAATATATAACTTATGTACATATTATATTTTAATTTCATGCATTTGTTAATATTTCAGAAATTAAATTCTGACCTAATATTATCATAATATATATTGAGTGCAAAATTTTGACTGACCTTTGCTTTTCCATAAGGTACTAAGGAAACCGACATTAGTTTTGGCGCTTTTTCAAATACTGGAAGAACTTGCTTCGTGATAAAACTCTTTGAGTCGGGACACAATGCTTCATAAAATATTGTAACAAGAACTGATTCTTCTACGTTAGAAGAGGAACGTGCAATATTTTCGTTATCTTCCTGTGAAAAATTTCAAAGTTGATAATTTGAAAAAGTTATAAAGAGGAATCTACTCGTTTCTAGAGATTAACAAAAAATTCGAAAATCACCTGAACGGTTTGAAGCCAAGGAAGTACCTTTATTGCTTGCCATAAAAACAACATAGTAATAACGATAAACAAAATTCTGAATTTTAAGTGTGATATCGAAAAACTCATATTATTATTTAAAATTTAAATATTATTAAAGTTTTCATAACGTAAGCAGAAGACACATCTCATCCGTTCTGAATTTCGTTGCACGAGCACTTTTGTACTGACGTCAACTAGATGTTGCACTGCCTCCTATACTTTCGCTATCTTTAGTCTGACACTTTGTATCCGCAATCGTGATACGATATATGCGCATCCAGAATACTTCTTGAGACGCTGATCCATAGATAGTTGTAACGGTTTTCCTTCCAAACAATCAAAAACTTCTATAATGAAATATGGAAAATTCGAAGAAAACTGAATCTAATAAAGCGGTGAGTTACTTTTCTGTTTAATTTTTAGATTTTATATACCACTTCTTTAAAATTAAATTTATTTTAAGTTTATCTTCATATTCAGTTTCATTCATTAAGCCTAAAAAATTGTTGCTATGGACAGTTGACTTTCTTCAATTTAATTTTTATATCTTAGTAATAATAGTACCGTATGTTATTGATTTGATTTTCCAATATTTAGGTGCATACACGCTTTTATTAATCACGAATTTAAAACTAATTGCTATGAACGGATATCTAGTAACATACTTTGCAGTAAATGAGAAAAATTTCAAATTATACTTTTAAAATGTTTAATGTATGAATTATATTTATCTAATCTTTTTTGTATGTTCACCACATTATTGTGATTTATTTTTTAGGTGCCAGAAATAAGTGATTTTCAAATCATAAAACCAATAAGTCGCGGCGCATTTGGTAAAGTGTTCTTGGGCTTCAAAAAAACTAATCCTAATCACATGTATGCTATAAAAGTGATGAAAAAGTCAGAAATGATAAACAAAAATATGGTTGGTCAGGTTATGAATGAAAGAAATGCTTTGGCATTATCAAGAAGTCCTTTCTGTGTACAATTATTTTATTCTTTACAAACTGTTCATTCTGTCTACTTAGTTATGGAATATATGGTTGGTGGTGATTTAAAATCTTTATTAAGTGTTTATGGATATTTTGATGAACAAATGGCAGTGTTTTATACTGCTGAAATTACATTAGCTTTGCAATATTTGCACAGTCATGGCATAATCCATAGAGATTTAAAACCAGATAATATGTTGCTTTCCTCTAAAGGTCATGTTAAGCTTACAGACTTTGGTTTAAGCAGATTGGGAATGCAAAGAGATCTTGAAATTTCTGATTTAGTAAACTGCACACCAAATGTTGGTCAAAGTTGTACCAGAACTCCAGGTCAACTTCTATCACTTACATCACATCTTTCATTTGTAAGAAAAATTTTATCTACATTTCTATAGTCATTATGAATTTAAAAAAAAATTAGCTTTTCATTCAAAATCAGTATCAAAAACATGTTTACAGTAATTATTAATTTCAATAATATAATTTGTCTTATATTATTTATAAATATTTTCTCATTAAAATAATTTTGATAATACAGTAAAACAAAATAAAATTTCTTAATTCATTTTAAATAATTAAGAAAATATTAATTTTTTTATTTCTTGAATATTTAAAATTATACATTTTGATTCAAATAAACTATGAGGTTTTTAAACTATATGAGTCATTCTGTTAACAGTATTTCTTGTGTTAAGTTTTTTATAAAATAAACATTTTATTTTTAATGTTTGAATGCATTTTAAACTTGAAAGTACTATCCTTCATTTATTTAATTTTAATGAAAAACATTTTTTAATATATACACAATATATTTGCAATTTTGCAATATATTTGCATTTAACAGGGTTCATCTTGTGCTACTTCATCACCAGGCACCTTGTCAGCATCTTCATCAATTAGTACTCCAATACATTCTGCTAGTACAGATCTGTCAAGTGTACTAAGAGACAGAACCAGTAAGTGACTTAGGATTTTTAAACTATATATGAAATAGAATTTATTTTTACATTTTATAAATAGAGTTCATCTTACACTTTTTTAAATATTTAAAAAATAATATAGATCATTAATTATTTACTTTAATATTAAAAATCAAAAATTTATAAGTTCTTACTTTAGTGTACATATGATACATTTATAATTATTATAAACCTTTTTTCATATAAGAAGGTTTTTATCTTGTAGTGATAGTAATCTTTTATGATTATGTAGTAGTAATGTAGTGATTGTAATCATGTCTTTTAGTAATAATTTCATTTATTATTTTTATTTATATTTTAAATTTTTATTATGTGTGATTTATGTTGACATAAATTTATGAATAATTTAAATATTTTTTTTTAAATTGCAGACATACGTTCTTCATTAACGCGATCTAGATTAGGGTTCAATTCTTCAAGTAAAGATAAATCAACTGGATCATTCAAGCTTTTATCATATCAAAGGCTAAAAAATAATATATGCAATAATGATCTTAATAGCAGCCATATGTCTGGTATTATTCCCTTTCACACTGCAGAAAATAGTTTTCACAATGATATTAATGAAATAAGGTATTGTCTTTTATTGTTTTGTTTATCTTGTATTCAAAGAGCATAATTATTAAGTATTCTTTTTGCTAATTATTGTTTGGTTAAGTTCACACTGATTTTTGCAAATAAATTTTTTCCAAAAATTGCTTAATAATTTTTATTGTAAATTAAGATCAAAGTAATTAATTATTTGTATAATTGTAAACCAAGAACTAAATTTTTTTATTTACACTGATGTCATAAAATTCAAGAAATCAAAGATTTAAAATGTTTGATGAGATAATTTGCTTTTATTTCATAGAAATGATGAAGATACTGATGGCTCATATCACACCTGTGAAAGCCAGTGTGAAAATTCAGTGGAAAGTGGCACAGATTGTCCATTCCGCAATCCTGCTCATGTTATTCAAATGACTTCTCCTTTAAGTAGGTAAGTGATTTTCAGGGAATAAATTTTTATTCCTTCTATTACTTTCACATTTAATGATTTTAAATATTTTCAAGATCTGGCTCCAAATTAATGAAAAGATGTGATTTAACCCGATCTTTGAAGAGAAAAAGAAGTCTCATGGAATTTATTGGTCCTGGATCACCAGAAGAAACTGATTGTGTAAAACAAAAGAGATATGAAAATGAAGATCCTGATGTGAAGCATAGTGGTCTCACACAAGAAATCAACTTACTTGACATTGTATCGCCGAAGAATAAAAATCAAGATCCTGTCATCCAGGAATCTTCAAGCCCTTTAAAGGGAGTTCTAAAGACAAGGTATTAAATTTAAATCATTACTTTCCAATATTAAAAGTAAGAATTTTCTAAATTTATTTTTCCTCGCTTATCATTTTCCAACTGTTATTTATTTACATTTATAAATACAATTATAAAAAAGACATTTTATAATGTTTTGTGAGACTAAAAATATATAATAAATATATTTTTATATTAAATGCGTAAATGTAATGAAAAAAAAGTCTGAATTATTTATGGAAAATTAAAATAATAGCAACTTTGATTTAAATTAAGGTTATCTTTATATTTTTAAGCTCTTCTAAAGAGAAATTTATGTTACATAATTTTCCTCTAACTATCGCTATTTTTTGTTTTGTTTAAAATTTTATTTTATTTTTTCCAAAACAAAACTAATATTAACAATTCTTTTTAGTGTCAGAAAAAAAAATTCTCCAAGGTAAGGAAACCATAAAATTAAATTAAAATATTTACAGATCTCAATCCATAGAAGATTTGGGACAAGGTGTTCTGTTCTCAACTCCAGTCTCCACTGGTCGTTCAGAGAAAGAAACACATAAAATAAAATCTACAAGATTTGCATTGCCGGAAAATGAAGAAAAATCGAGAAATTTCGAAATACATATGGTAAGAACGTGTTTTATCATTATACTGTGCTAAATTTAGGACTTTGAAATTGAACTTACTAACAGTTAATAAATTTTTATTGGTTCCAGGATGATCTCCCTGTTAGTCCAATTTCAACTCCCAGGAATTCAAATTATTATTTGCACAGGACACCAAAATCGGTTAGAAGAGGCAAACCTGCCAGTGATCAAAGAATTCTTGGAACTCCTGATTACCTGGCACCTGAGTTGCTTCAGAGAAAAGATCATGGTACAAAAGATTTTTTTTCAGTTATTCTTTACCTTGGAAAAATGTCACTCCAAGTACTTGTAAGCTTTTATAATAAAAAAAGGAAAAAAAAATTAAATCTGTTACTTTTACCAAACTTAATTTTAATTGTATAGGTTCGGCTGTTGATTGGTGGGCTCTGGGAGTATGTTTATTCGAATTTATGACTGGGATACCGCCATTCAACGACGAAACTCCTCAAGCTGTATTTAATAATATCTTAAACCGTGACATTCCTTGGCCAGAAGATGAAGAAGAACTATCACAATCAGCACAAGAGGCAATAGATGCACTTCTTACGCTTGATCCAGCTTTAAGACCCTCAGGGTCTTCTGTAACCAAATTAAAAATATTTGACGGCATTGATTGGAGTAAGCTTTTAGAAACCGAAGCTCCTTTTATACCACAGCCAGATGATATTACAGATACTGCCTATTTCCAAGGTAAGAAAATTTCTTTTTATGAAAAAAATTAATTAACCCAAGGTTTGGGCTTTTATGGATTTAAGACGTAATAATTTACGGAAAAAAATATAAAAATAATTTCTTTAAATAAAATAGTTTATTCATTGTGATTTCATGTGATTCATGATTTCAACTAATTTCTAAAAGTTTTTTTTTTTGAACTGATATTTCAAAGTCAAATATTTCACATTTGTCTTTTTTTTTTAAGGAGATTGATATCCCTAGCTAAGTAATTGAGAGAAGTGTTTAAATCTTATTTGAGTTATTAGAAATGATAATATTGCATAAAAGCAATTTGAACTCGTAATCCAAACAATCATACTTTTCACTTTAATTTTAAATCATATTTTTTTTTGTTAGAATAATAGAAAGAAGTATTAATTAATAACATATAATTATTTTCAGCCCGAAACATTTTGCAGCATTTAAATGTATCCAGTTGTGAAATATGAAATATGGAAGAATTAATTTAAAAGACAACTTGTTGAGATATTTTTATAATACTCTTCTTTCATGCTGTGTTTCGTTAATTGTTATAAAGCGGCATATTATGGCATATCTTGCTTAAGCAAACATAAATGTATTAAGATTTATATGTTACAAAACTTTATTTAATCAATGATTCTTGTAAATATAAAAGGATTATCGTGGAATCAAATATCTTTATGAAATACATAATATAGGAAAATCATGAATGGTTAATTGGATGTAAGATCCAAAAAATGTTTCTTGTTTATAGGATATCAAATGAATAAATTTTAATAGAAAATGAAATTATAAATTCGTTAAATGTTAAAATTTTTCAAGAAAAATATTTAGCGCAGCAATTCAAATTAATTGTTTTCCAATATTTTAATGCTTGAGATCAAGCGGATCAGTATTTTTCTATATTTTCAAAATTTTTTGATTTTTTAGTCACTATTGTATGAAAATTATGAATAATAACATATATTATAATATGGATTAATTAGATATGTGTCTATTGTATTATAGAAAATTACAAGTTTCTTAGTTGTTGAAATTAGCGTTCTACTTTTGCAAGTAGAATTAAAAGCTGTAGTAATTTTAGCCGCAGTTGTTAGTGCTCTATAAGATTATAGTTCAAAATAAGATATAATTTTTTATCTTTGCGCTTAACTTTGAAGTTAACAAAATTAGTAGTCTTAGATAATGAGTAATGAAAGATTAAAAGAAATAAGATTAGACTCTGAATCATGAGTTTTGATAACAAATAAAAAAAACTAAAATAGTACCTTCGTATAAAGAAAGGGGTCGTTATAGTGTTTTCCTTAGTTTCAAGTTTCTCGTCACAATTAGGGAATAAACGAAAATCAAGATCTTTAGCCATTTAATCGATTCCGTATTTTTCTCCAGAATATTAACTTCATACTTTTATAGTGAATCGTTATTAATAAAATAGAATGTAAATATTTTACTTCGTATTCATCAAATGCTAATGTTTCAGACATGGCACAAAGTAAATAATTGCTCACAATAATGAGAATACGTTTAACGATTCTTGAGATGTTAAATTATAAAAAATTTTTTATATTAATTCAAATTTATCTTAATTATCGTTTGTGCACAAGTTTATAATGATTTTAAGTGGAAATTAAAACCTGACATAAAGCGAATGAAAATGAATATTTTTAATAGGCAATAAAATCATCTCTTCTGCAATGCTCAAATTAAAAACTTATGAATAGAGATTTTTTTTGTTATTTTGTTGACTTAAGAATGTAAAATAACATTATTATCAATTGTTGATTTCATAAAAATAAAAAATATAATTTGTATCACTTTTTTCTTCTTTTCTTAAGGATTTACATATTAACTTCAAAGACTGCAATACATACCTTTTCTTCCATTGACTTAATACATTGTAAAAATGTTTTAAAATCGTTATTTTACACTTTCAGATGAAGCGAAGATTTGTATTATATAAAGGCACGGAGGCTTATAGCCATTAATTAATTAAGAAACTGAATGAAAGCTTTTAAGGGAATTTATGAAAAAAATATAAATTCTTTTTGCACCATGAATATTTCTATAACGACCAATTATATAAAATTTCTTCGTGAAAAAACCTAATAAAATCGGAAAAATCTTTTTTTTCTTTGTCTCATGATTATTTTTTGTTACAAAGTTACCCAAGTATGACATTACTTATTTGTTATATAAAAAAATTTATATTGTAAATGAGAAGTTTATAGAAGAAAGTGTTTTTTAAGATTTCTTTAGATTATAAAGGAGGATTCTTTACTTGCATTTCTTCCATGATTAGAAATGATCAGGAGCAACAAAGCAGAAAACGTAATCTTTATAAATTTTTCTACAAAATCATATAAAGTATGGCTTCTACCATCCTGACAGAGGATTTTTGCTTTTTTAAATATCAAATATTCACGAATTACTAGAAAATTATTTATGATTTCCTAAAAAAAAATCCACATGGTAACTGCATAAAAATAATACATCTTTGCACCTCTCTTAACCTATAAATGGTGTAAAAGTTATTCTGATTTCACAAGAAATAATTTACAAGATTAAATGATGTTCCATATGATCTTATTGGAATAATTTTCTTTTCTGATTTACAAAGCAGATTTTTTAATATTTTCTTGACAAAACAACTGATTTTATCAATTGGTGTTTAATCTATGAAAGACTATTAGTTATGAAAGTTTATATGTTGAATTGAGTAGCAAATATTAATTAATCAGGTTTAATTTAATATAATATTTTCATTTAGAGGAAATATAAAATTGCATACATCTAGAAACACACAGTTCTCACATATCTATATTGGAATAACTATTTTGATTTCTAAATCATCTGATCAAATGTTATAACCAAGTTCATTAAAAAAAAAATTATTTTTATGTTCTGCATTAATTAAATATTTACACAACTGCTAAGAATATGAAAGTGATTAATCTATAATATTTAACAATGATTTCTTTTTTTTAATTTCATTCTCTACATTGATAAAATACTTCATTTTAATAAGTGCTTCTCTGGCTAATAATAAATCATTAATTTCAAAAGCTTTTGAAGTCATTGATATGCAATTAGCTATTTCTGTTTGATTTTTTTGTGACATTTCTTCCAGTATCCTTTCATTATTAACTTTTTCCAAAGCTTCATTTTTGTCCAAAATATTGATTAAAAATTCCTCATTCATTTTTACACTATCATCTGTGACTATTCCATTTAAATTTAAAATATAGAGTCCTCTACTTAAGGGGCTTTTTAATGTTGTATATGCCTTATTCACCAATGTGGAATAATGGTCAGATATGTCCAATTCCTCCTAAAATAAGAATTAAAATTATTTTAAAAAAACCTTTTAAATTTGTTCTTCAATTTAATCAAATGAAATACATGGCAAAAATAGTAAATTTTTTTTCAGAAATATATAACTGTAAAATAATCTGACAATGAACCTTTTTTTAAAGGTAATTTAATAAAATTAAACATATTCAAACTTTAGAGCTTTCTGTGCAATGCATGTGGCCTAAATTATAAAGCAATGATTTGTTAATTTATTTTATATGTTCACATCAAGCACAAAGATTAGAAGCTCAGTTAAAGCCTCAACATGGATTGACAAAAAGCCTCAAGAATGGATTGACAACAAATAAGTCTATCTTCAATAAAAAACATTCAACAAAAAAAATTGGAAAATCAACTATAAGAAAAAAAAGCTGTCATTACATGAAATTGCAATTGTTATGATTTATAAAATTTCATAATCTCAGAGCCAGAGCCCTTGGTATTTTTGAGCATAAAAAAAAATCATTTTTTTTATACCTTCGACTTTCTTGCGAATTTATCTGGATGAAACATCCTTTGCAAATCCTTATATTTTGAAGAAAGTTCTTCGGAATCTATATGAAAATTTACGGGCAGACCAAAAAGTTCAAAAAAGGTCAATTTTGGGTCGGGGTGCTGCAAAACTCCGCAACTTGGACACGAAAACTTAAACGCTTCCAATTTCTCGCTACAACTCCAACATTTTTTGTCCACCTTCACGGCGTAGTTTTTTATAACAGCCTTCTCCGTAGTCTTGATAAGCGGTAAATGGAGATTCGAAAATAAAAGATAATCGTCGAAAATCAATGAGTAACAAGGCAAATGTTTTGATGACAGATTTTTGCAGCGACATCTATAAAGCGACAATCCTTGCCTAATAAGCTTGAATATGTCACGACGTCTTTCAACTCCGCACATCATTTTCACCGAATAAGCATTACTGTTAATTTGAATTTCACGAACGGATGGTCGAAGACGTTAAATTCAAATTGTTGTTAACTGCAGACGATATTTTGCGTTTGCTGCCATTTAATGTGAGACAAGTGGACCAATCAGAAAGTGACAACACAAAGCCAAATGTAATTCTCCTTTAAATCGTGATTGTCAGCCACGTAACTTCTTTGTTTTACCGGCTCAGTTAAAAATGAGAATTTTGTTTTTTTTACAATTTTTTTCAATATTGGCTATAGCTTTAGCCAGCAGTGTCTTAGAGCTGACAGATAATGATTTTGCTGATCGAACTTCTGAATTTGAAACTACTTTAATTATGTTTTATGCACCTTGGTAAGTGTGAAGCATGCCGCTCTTTCTGTGTTTTCCTTATAATAGCATCATTCAGCATGTGTTAACTCGTATTTCCAGGTGCGGTCATTGTAAGCGATTAAAACCTGAATACGAGAAAGCAGCCAACATTTTAAAAGAGAACGATCCTCCCGTAACGTTGGCCAGGGTTGATTGTACGGAAGCCGGTAAAGAAACATGCAATAAATATGGAGTAACAGGGTATCCTACGCTGAAAATTTTTAGAAATGGTGATTTGTCTCAAGAATATAATGGCCCTAGGGAAGCCAATGGAATCGTTAAATATATGCAGGCCCAAGTCGGACCTAGTTGCAAAGAACTGTTATTAATGACCGATTTTGAGAAATTTATCGACAAGGATGATGTAACCGTAGTTGGTTTCTTCGATGGCGAATCAAGCTTGAAAGACGCCTTTTTCAAAACCGCTGATAAAATGAGAGAAAAAGCTCGATTTGGGCATGTAAACTCGAAGGAAATCATGGAAAAGTTGAATTTTAAGTAAGTAATGGTATACTTGAACAATTTTGAATGGAACATCCAATTTTGCATTGCATCCACTGTATATATTCTATTTATTCATGCCTTTTAAGGACAACTCTTTATTTATAATTACTGTAATTTTTTTAAAAATTTACCACTTCTTTTTTATATATATATGAATAATGTTCATATTTTTATTTTTTACAGGGATGAAATAATTTTGTTTAGACCAAAACACCTACATAACAAGTTTGAGCCAACTGAAGTGAAATATACAGGAGAAGCTTCTAAAGAAAAAATTTCCTCATTTATTGAAAAAAATTAGTAAGTAATACCCCTGTTTAATTATCATACATATAACTGAAAATTCAATGAAAAGTTATAATTCACTTTAAATTAAAAGAAAGATATAATTTATCTTCATGTTTTGTTCATTTTTCTATTAATTTTATTAAATAGTGATTATTCTGTATAGAACTTAAATAAAAACTGTATAATTTATTACTGTATATATATATTTTTAAAATTATATTTCAATGTTCAAAAATTATAGAAATTTTTAATTTTTACTTTAAATAATATTATAGTGCAATTTTATTTATGACACATTTAAATATTAAAATAATAAAAAAATTTATTTGAAATAGCTGTTTCTTGGTTTTAAGACTCATTTTAAATTAATTGAATGTCTTTTTATGCAATTCTTGCCTAGTCACAAAAATAATATTTGAATGTAAAAAATTATTGTTATAAAAAAAATAAAACAAATTATCTGCCATTATTTCTGCTACAAACTTATCACATGAAAATAGTTCTATTCAACAGAATTCTTGAAGATAAAATACTATCCAAATTTCAAAATTTTTTTCTTACATAGAATAATTGCACATAAGGAAAAATCTGCAACTTTTTATGAAGAAAATTTTTTTTTATTTTAATGTATTGATTATTCGTTTACCAAGAAGTTTTTGTTTAATAACTTGTATTCATACTCTATCTTTAAAATTTTTCTTTTTACATTTCAATATACATCAATATGTATAATGTAAAAAAAACTTTCATTGAATTTTAATATGTGAGTTTAGTCTTAAAGAAATGATGATAAATTTATATGCAAGATCTGAAGATCGTCTCTTGATGAGTAAATTAACTTGCCCTCTCTGATTAAATGCAAATAATTTTTGCAGCATATTCAAAGTTCTTTTCATTCTATTAATTCATTTCTTTTTTTTTTTTTTTTTTTTTTTTTTTTTTTTTTTTTTTTTTTTTTTTTTTTTTTTTTTTTTTTTAAAGCCATGGCTTAGTTGGCCATCGACATCGTGATAATATGAATGATTTTACAAATCCTCTAGTTGTTGCTTATTATGCTGTTGATTATGTAAAAAATACAAAGGGAACAAATTACTGGAGAAATAGAATTTTGAAAGTAGCTAAGGACTTCTCGTCAGACTTCACATTTGCAATTTCTGCCAAAGATGATTTTCAGAATGAACTTAATGAATTTGGAATTGACTTTGTATCGGGTGAGAAACCTCTTATTTTTGCAAGGAATGCAAAGAATCAGAAATTTAGCATGAAGGATGATTTTTCGTAAGTGTTGAATTTGGAATTTCAAATAAAAAATGCTGAACATCTTTCTGAATGAATAATGGTAATAAATTAATTTTATTATTTAATTGCAGTGTTGATAATTTTGAGAAATTTTTAAATGATTTAAAAAATAATCGGCTGGAGCCTTTCCTGAAATCTGAACCAATTCCGGAAGACAATAGTGGTCCAGTCAAAGTTGCAGTAGCGAAAAATTTTGATGAAATAGTCACAAACAGTGGACGTGATGCCTTAGTTGAATTTTATGCGCCATGGTGTGGTCATTGTAAAAAACTTGCCCCAATTTATGATGAACTTGGTGAAAAGCTCAAGAATGAAGATGTTGATATAATTAAAATGGACGCCACAAATAACGACGTACCTTCTATGTATGATGTTCGAGGTTTTCCTACACTTTATTGGTCTCCAAAAAATAGTAAATCAAATCCAGTTCGTTATGAAGTAAGTTTTTCAAATTATAAAGTTGTTGCAAGCTAAATGCATATGATTTTTTTTGATTTATAGTTTATTACGTTTAATACATTTATTATTCTGTTCCAATCAAAAGTTGTCATGACACTGTGAGACATTACTCAAACATAAAATTTATTTATTTTATTTTAGGGTGGTCGAGAGTTAGAAGACTTCATTAAATACATTGCTAAACATTCAACAGATGGTTTAAAGGGATATGATAAAAATGGGAAAGCAAAAAAAGAAGAGCTGTAGGCCCAATTCCATTGTTAGAGAAACAAATTAATAAACTGGCAAAAACTGAAATAATTGCAATATTTGGTGTAATATTCTCATTATTAATAGTAATAAGTGTAATAAGAATAAAAAAGAAAACAGTGATATCAGTATAAATGAAAGGATTCAATGATATTTTGAGTCTGTTTTTAGAAAAAGGAAAAATAAAACATGCGTTCGTTTTTATTTCTTATTAAAGGTGAAGGACTTCTTAAAATTATTTTGTACATCAGTTTTGTAGCTGCGTTAAAATATTTTTATAAGAGCTTTTTTCTTTGAGTGATTGCATTGCAAAGGTGCGTTCTAAATGAAAATGACGATATACACTTCCACTAAGAATTGTGCTTAAAAACTAATTCTATTTATTATTATCATTTTCATTATCATCATAATTATTATTTTTGTAAAATTAATTTATATGCTTCAATTAATTACTCGAACATTAGTTTTATAAAAAAATATTACACAGTTACATAGTCAAAAAGAATATTATTACAAATGAATTCTTTTCATTCCCGTATGAAAAGAAATCTATTGTGATAATCCTTTGAAAATTAAATTTTATTTAATCGACCTCCAGGATTTTTCCTCTCCAACGTATAACAGTTTAAATAATGTACATGTCCGATATGATGAATTTAGGACCATATCTAATAACTGAATAATATTTTTAAGAAAACTGTAATTTTCAGTTTTCATTGGAAATATGGAAAAAATAATTTTTTAGTCACGTTTTTCCATCTTATATTTATAAAGTTGTTTAGAATCTTTAAATAACACCGTTTGGTAAGCTAAGTTTCAAAACAACTAAATTTATCGATACATAAGACAGTAATAATATTTAGTTTTCAAAGATTCGGTGATATAAAGTAATTTAAATGTTTTTTTTCTTTAGATAGAAAATATACGTTTAATACATTTATATAAATTTGAAAGCATTTAGTCCATTATAAAAAAAAAAAAGTTAGTGTTATAGTTCGATAAATTTGAGGTAATAGTATGAAAGAGTAATATCGTCAGAAACTTGAGGAGTTGTTAGTAATTTTTTTTATTTAAATCGCGGTAATTTATATTCAACTTATTTTGCGTGACACGGTCGTTTTACGCTACAAAATTTTTTTATGGAAATTAATTAAATTTAATATAAAGCAAGAACTCAGGTTTAGTGTTTAAAAAAATTTGTATAGTTCTTAAGACACTTATAAATTAATGAGGGAAACGATGCTACTTTTTCCCACAATTATTAAATCTGATCGAAATTTAAACATTTTTTAAGTCGCTGATTTATCAGTAATTTAGGATTTTTGTAACATGTTTATTTTTTATGTAAACAATTAAGAATTTCTCGAGGATTAAATTCTAACTCATTTAATGTAATATTGAATCTACATTTAATAAAATTATTTTTATTCATGATTCAGACTATTCATCATCATCAAAAGATGACTATATCAAATTGGATATACGGAAATAGATTTAGGCTTTTTTAGAAAAGGTATAAAAAAAACTGAGTTAATAGCCTATTTTAGCTGACTTTTTGAGTTTATTTTATTTTTTGAACAAAATTTTCTGCATGACCTTAACTATTCCCAGTATTTTAAAGTATCAAAATTTAGAATTTTTTTTTATAAAATGAGTTACATTTATAAAATTCAAAATTTCAGTGTAAGTAATGATGAATTTTGCAATTTAATTACTGGCGTGAAATAGTAATGATAATTTTAGAGGGATAAATTGCCGTTTACGATGAGCATGAATGAGACATAAATTCAGCAGGTGACAATAAGTTATACTTTAAAACATTCATAGATCTACTCGCCTTCCAATTGTTACAATTAAATATTAAGTAGCATAGACACTAACCATTCAATATATGTAACAGCAACAAAATAAAAGTTAAATTATGGAAAAATATCTATCGAAAATGATCATATTCGAGAGATGAAATTTCTGAGAAACTGGGCGTTTAAAGCGAAACAAACGATGTCGGACGAATCTTGAGGAAGGTGGTGGTGATTCTATGGTTTGCGATTAATCTTAAAATCGTTACGTTTCACTAAATTTCTTTCCAGAATCTGATCCGTAGGTGAATAATTTTTTTCAAAGAGAGTATTGTTAGATAACAAAGGTACCACAGATCAAACGAAGTTAAAGATCAATCCATTCACTATTAAGATAATGTCATTAAAGTTTAGTTAATCATGAATAACGTTCATGTTTTCGGCAAATTTCAATCATAAAATTTATTTCTTGCACTGCTAATAATAACGTTAAATATGCTATTGAAAATTTAAGTTTCAAATCATCTATCATCGTTTGATTATTCTCTTTAACCAAAATAAGATATTTCACAATCGGTGACAAATATTTGAAATAAAATTTAAGCGAAAATATTAGTTTCTAAAAACGTATCCGGTGACAATTGTTTCCCTCCTAAAAGCCTATTGCCAACTTTCTTTTTTTTCTCTCACCAGCTATTTTAAAGGGGAAAAACTTGTCGTACATTTGAGCAAATTATTATTGTTTTGTTCACGAAAAATAATAGTGCATTTTCTTGTATATAGTATTTTCAGCTATTTGTTCGGATTTTCCTAGTCATAAATTTTAATTTATATATAAAAATTATGACACGTAGGTCGCTTATCAATAATGAAAAATAATACTTTTATACATTTATGTTTTCCAGTTGTGTTTGAGTTGATGGTTTTTATACATTGCAAAACCTCTTTTGAATTCGAATTTGTATTAATTGTTCCTTCTCTTAAAAATGTTTAATTCATTTATTTTTATGAGGGGAAGAGCAATTATCATAATCCAGGCAGTTAAACGGAAGCCCTTCAAAATTGTTTACCCCTGAAATCCTTTTGATTTTCTTGGCAATAATTAAAAGAGCAAATCATGTTGATTAATGACCATAATATGAAGAATTTCCATTGTAAAATTTATTATCTCATTATTAAAAATAGATAAAAAATGGAGATTTAAACTATAAATACTCTTTTTTTCTATTTAATGATTGAGATGAAGTTTTTTAATTTTCCTATTAATGTTTATTTTGTATAGATTCCATCTTACAACACAGGTTTTAATCACAAAAAATTTCTTTAGGAAAATGAACTGTGTAATAAATTTCATAGAACTTATATTTCATATTTGGCTTGATTCTCAAAAATTTAATTTAACCACATCAGGAATGACAAAAATAGTTTTTTCTAGGTGGTAACCAGAGAGAGTTGGCCAGAGCAAAAAATCAGAAAAAACAAATGGAAATACAGAAGAAAAAAGGAGCTTGTGATAAATCATCAAATGCTGGATTAACATTAGAGCAAAGAAAGCACAGGTAAATTCTTATAATCATAGAAAGTTCCATAATTGTTGATTAAAAACATTTATTTTTCTTTTTATTATACATTTAATTTATATAGTTTATCAAGGTATATTCTAAAAAATTAATAATAAGTAAAGTTAATTATTTCTGCTACATAATTATATTTACAAATAATACTAATGCATGATTTTCAATACATGAGAATAATTATATGAACTTTAATAAATTTGAATTGGTTGTAAGAATAAAATTATAAGATGTTTCATTCCAGATATGAACTTTTAGTATTCTAATATGTTTCCTTTCAAAACTGTATTGAGCATAGAAACATTTATGTTATCCATTCATAAAAGAAAGACAAATAAATTATGAAAGTTTTCATAAAATACAGAATTATTAGTTTATGAGAGACAATACAGAATCTATTAAAGTGTAAATATATTGAAATTAAGATTATTAGACTCATACTGAAAGAAAAGTTGGAAATTTATTCTTAATTGGAGAAAATATTTTTTTATTTCCACATTTAAATAAATATTTGAAATTATTATTAAAATCTAAAAAATAAGTTATGTAATCTTTAATTAGTTGCATGCCTCACATGTGTTTTTCTTTTATTGTTCAATAGGATTTTTTTGTTGATGAATTTATGCTATTTTGTTTATCATAGCCTTTGAGAATGTGGTAGAACATTTATAAAATTTTAAGCTATGTAAATTTCAAACGTTTTCTCCTGAATATTAAATTCTAATTAGGCAGAATTAAAATTAACTTGCTTTGATTGTATTCAGTAATTGATTTTTCTCCAGGAAAAAAATTCCATAAGTTTAAAGATTTTTAAAAAAAAATTTTTTAATGGTGATATTGAATATTATTTTGAAAGACGCAATCGCTTAATTATACAATTAAAAAACTATATCTAAAGTCAATAGTATAAATTAACTTTAGTAATTGGCATCCCCTGTATAACTTCCTTTAATAAAAAAATCATTTTGGAAAAATGTATTGAATAAGCTATAAATAATGTTTTTGAGAAAATCTATAAAATATAATTAAAATTTACGCAGAAGTACAATTTATTTTAGTGTCTAACGAAAAATATTTTTTTTAAGAATCCTCTTGGCCTAAGATTTTTCGTTTCCAGGCAAGGAAAAGACATACAGGCGTCAGAAAAAAGGCCGGTCTGAAGGAGCGTACTGCTTTAAGAACATTTTATTGTGAATTGTTAAGAGAAATCATTTGATTCTTAATGAATCAATTTATTTCGACTTATTCATTGATTGATTTTCATTTCGTTAATTTTCGACAGTAAAAAAGTTGCTAAAGAGAGATGAATTCTAATTAGGGCAATGTATTTCAAATTGAATTGCTTTAAACATATGATATTCCATCAAAATACCTTTTGATTACATTTTTTCCGTTATTGAGTTCTTTGAATGAGCAAAATATGTGCCATAAAATAGTTAGCAGACACCAAAATAGCTAAATTTGATGCAATGGAAAAGAATGGTAAAAACTATGGAATGCTAGATTTACTAGATTAAAGTTGCAGAATAATTGAGACTTAATCATATTTATTGGCTTTTTAATCTTTCGAACGCTTCACAAATATAAATCCGTACATTGATTCAAATATTTTCTTTAAAAATTTAATTTAAATATTGCACTTGTCACTTCTACAATTTTTTTCGATGGAATTTTTTTTGAGTGTCAAAACTTTTAAAAAGATTTTCTCTGTAAAATAAAAGAAGAGATTTAAGAAGAAATATTGATCATTACTTCAGGATTATTTCAACAAATATGAAATAAATTTTTTTTGAATGAATATTGGTAAATAGAATTTTTTGAATTAAAAGAAGTACCGAGTCATGCCAGCTGTTTGAAAAATTGATTCTCTAAATAGTGATATTAAAAGAAAGGAAATTTTATTTATAAAGATCAATACTTTTTCGAACCTCTAAATATAAATTTTAATAGGAAATAACCATTAACCTTATATTTTATTACATTGCATACGTTATTTTTACAGTTGAAACTTAGCTTTTAAAAAAAGGATATAAAATTATTTCCTCATAAATTAATCTTGAAGGATAATAAAATTACAAAATCGAACTGAGACTTCACAGGTTAAATTAGTTAGGTATTAATTTTTAACTTTAAAACCATAAATAACTTACTAGATGTAAATGTATTCACATAATTATGAACACTTTAAAAAATTAAGTTGGATATCTAGTGTGACTTCGTATTAGCCATATAAAATTAGTTGAAATTTAAGTACAAAAGTTAAATGGAAATTTGTTATTTTGTTTTTATATGGTTTTTTTTCCGTAAATATTGTGAAGCAACGTTGGCTTTTCAATTGCCTTATATTACCAGTACAAATATTTTCTTCAAAATGTTCCGAAATTCCTTATTTTTAGAACAACAATAAGATCTGCCAAATTTTCCTAAAAATTCCTTTCAGAAAAGAAACTCACTTAGAAATTTGTATTCATATTTTCTCTTGATTCAAATCGCTTGTTCTTCTTAATTAAATTTTTATTTTGTTCATTAAATGTAGCATGGATCGTCCGTCTTATAATGCATTTCAATTAGTTTTAAACCGCTATGGATGTTATCATTTTTTAAACTCACAGCTGCCGCATTGAATTAATTTGGCGTCGTTTTGATTTTATAATTGAAAAGCTGAGATTAGAAAAATAAATAAATATATAAACTCAAATTTTTATTTTTTTTTATTTTATATTTTAAAATAAGTTATGCGTAGAAAATTCAAATTTAGTGACTTTGTTGATCGGTTTTAATCATTGATTCAGGACTTTTTAATGCGGGAATTACTTAAATTGAAAATTAAGCGATTTTGCAGACAATAAATGTTATGTACATTCACCTAGCGTTAAAAGGATCGTCGAAATCATTGCCGCGTAACAATATTCCAGTCCGATTTCGAATATTTGATTCGCTTGTTTAGATGAAAATATTTTTCAGTTGACACTTAGAGACGGTTTTACTGTCTGTTGATGATAATGTCCTTTAACGGCATCAAAACATGTTTCTACAAAACGCAAGAGTTTTTAATTTAAGAGTTTACGATACGAGTTTTAATTTCCACCGCCCTCCATGAAAATTTTAATCATCCAATAGTAAGATTAAATAGGGACCAGGTTGACATCCGCTGGCGTAACTAGTCTAAATTTATCTACGTATTTGAGACATCTTTTCCATAAAATTAGATTAAAGTTTTTTTAAGTTGTTGCATTTGTTTTCTCTTTTCGATGAAATTCCTCTTTTTGTATATTTCCATAGAGGCATTTGTTTATCCACCAAACAATATTTTTTTGTAAGTAATCTTCCGCTTTCCATTACAAGGTTTTTAATAGTATTTACTGATATGAAACCAGGCATATTCCAATTAATGCTTATTTACAAAATGACTCAACAATTATATTCATTTTGGATGATAATGGAAGGAAATGTAAAAATGTGGGACTAATTATTTGTAATATCTTCATATCTGCGGTCTCGAACCTTCCTGGAAAATTTTTTTAAAATAATGATTTTAAGATCCATGCAAAATGTCACACGAAAATCGAAAAAATTTGTCGGATAAAAGTTTTTTAGATTAAGGATTTTTTTAATTGGAAGTTTTTATTTATGCATTAGAAACTAAACAAACCGATAGTTTTTGCCCAACAGGAGAAAGCGCTATTAAATGGTCTCTATGATGTGATAACACTTTCCCTTGAGCTTTTCATTATCAGCTATCACATTTGATTTGGCTAATTAAAAAGAACGTGAAAATTTTTTTAGGGATGCGGAATTGATGCGAGAAAAGCAAAGGCGCAAGGAAGAAGCAGCGACTAAAAGTTCAACGTAATCAAGTAATTTCTAAGGAGCAAAATAAAAATCACTTTCGTACATTTCAAAAATATTTGAAAACAACTATTAATCCAAATGATTTAGACAAAAATGTTTGACTTCATCTTCTGCATTCTGACTTTTTGTTTACTTATCCAAATCTCTTAGAATCCTTAATTTTTAATTCAATTAAAAATGTAAATTAAGAATAAACGTATTCTACTATGAATAATCTCAAGAAAAATATTTTATGAATTGTAATAAAAATAAAAGTATGACAAAAAATAGTAAACAGTATTGGAACTTCATATTATTTTGTCATTGTGTTAATTTTCCAAATTAGAATAATGTAAACGACTGAATTTTCATGTAATTTCGCGTAATTTGCAGTAACTTTTCATTTTTGGAGAGATGCACTTTTAAAATTTGCTGATGAAATATTTGTCCTTTAAATATTCACAGCGAGGAAAATAATAATTTTTGACTTCACAATTATAATTATAAGCCAGAAGTGAATGGTTAATTTTTCTTTCAGCTAGAGAATGATTATGAAAACCGATGATGTATGTGCAATGTATCTACTCTGATGTTTTTCAATTAAACTACAAAATAACACTTAAAATGTTTTTATTAGTTGATTTTTATAATTCTTTAATAATTTAAAATGTAAAAATATGATTAATAATGTAAAATATATGAATAAAAATTCATATATTGGAGGAAGTAAAATATTCCTCCGCGACATGTAAGATTTGTCGGGGAAACAAACTCTTTCTATCGCAAGGTAATTCATATTAATAAATCCAATTCGTTTTTATTTAATTTTGTTTAATAGGAAAAAAAAATAAATTCAGTCTCGTTTTTTTTAAAGGATTGTTCCGATTTAACACTGTAAATAAAAGGCATCGTTTGTTTAACACAACAATTTAAATATATTGCTTTTAATAGCTGCAATTTTCAAGAAAATGCTGCACAGTTGTAAAAAAAATATTTAACATATTTGTTTAAAAATTTCCTTTCAAACTGAACTTGTTTTAATTTCTTTTTAATAAATTTGGTCATTTTTTTTTCAGCAGAAAAATGTATATATTTTTGTAATACAGAAAATGAAACTGCAATTTAACAGTAACGTTATTTTTTTTATAAAAGCTCTTGTTTAATCAATTTTAAAATTGCAAGGTTTTAAGATAAATCGAGCCTTAAAAAATATGTAACACAATTTTTCTCGATGCGTTATAAAATTTTATTAATTTACATACTTAGTTTATGGAATGTATTTTGATCTTTAAAACAAGAAATGGATTTATGTCAACAAAAACGATTCTGATATTTGGTATGTTTTTTTACACTTTCAGGTCTTGCACTAAATTACTAAATAACCTAGATCCGAACAATTCAAATCGTCGAATCGCATCATTCAGATTTTTAAAAGAATTTTTAGAATTCTAATAAAATTAATACTGCTATTATGTAGATATAAGCGCAACAAATTAAATATTAATAGATTAAATTTAATAATTTTAATGAAATAAAGCATGGATTTAAAAACCATTTATTTATGGATTTTGTAATTTATTTGTTTCTTTTTCAAAAATTTCGAAGTTTTCTTTCAGTCACATTTTCGTAAATAGCTGCCGAAATTTGATTTTTTAAAACCAAATGATACATCGAACATGATAAAATCATTTTCATATATTTAGCATTTGTGCCGCACTCACCTTAGTCATTAATTTGAGGGGCAAAAGTACTTCATTATATATTAAGAAGATTCTATTTTAGTAGATTAAAAAAGTTCCTGGATTCATTTTGTATTTTTCTGTTACTTTTAAATGCCCCAAGAACAATATTTTTCGAAGAAATTTCGTTTATTACCTTGAAGGATGGGAAGCGAAGATTTCGCCCTCCCAAGTGCGAAGTCCCAAGACTTCTCAAATGATCGGTACATTTGTTGAAATATTTTTTGAATTTAAAATGCAAAATAACTCCGCTTTTCGTGCCATTGCATTCTGAGCGCAAACAATTGCTGGTAATAGGGGAAAAAAATTAAAATGGCGAAAGCTAGAAAATTTAAATTTATTTTTTCTCCCCCGGCAACAACTGAGGCACCGGAAATCATCCGATCAAGTTTTCGGTCGAGGATTATGTAAAATTCCAGCTTCGCAATTTCCAAAATTGCAGTTTATGAAAATGGACCGGGGCGGAGCCAGCGGCTGCCGCACTTCCTCCGACTTCGCGTGGCTATCGCTTGCGACCGGAAAGGGAAAACTCAGTTGGTGAAGACAAAAGTGCTTTCTCGGATTCAAGAGACTGAAAAGCGATCGCGTCAGATTGTTATAAATCGATGCCTTCGTGAACCGCTTCATCTTCGAGAAAAATCCTTCGGTGTTCGCAAATTTTATGAGGTCGCCGCCGGCGCAAGAAAATAACTTCCACGCGAATCATTGTCACATTTCGAGCTGATAAATTCAGTTTTTATGGTAAATAAAAGCAAAGAATCCTGATAGTAAAAAAAAGAGAAAAGTGGTTTTGCTAAAGTTGTTTTTGTACTTTTTTGCATTGCCTATTTTTATTTGCCTGAAAAAAAACATGCAATTTCACTGATAAATAATTATTTGCTCTAATAAAAATTCGTCTTTCATCAATCAACCTTGTTTATTATTAATTTTTAACAAAATGCAAAATAATAATTATTCATCGGGTTTCGTTCCAGAAGCAAGACTTTCAAAGGGCTATCACATGCCTCCGTTTTGCAATTGAAAATCATGAGACTTATTTGAGAAGTATCTCAAGAGCAAAAGCAATAGTAATGAATTTATTGTTATTATGAATATACGAAAAAATTTTTCTCTTTTTTAATGGAAGTGTAACCGCTTACAAGATATTTAAATTTTTTAAAATTAATTTCTGAAGTGTTATCATTTTTGTTATTATTATTGCATGAAATGTCAATACAAAGCTTTTTTGTCAAAAAATGATTATTCCTATTAAATATCTGAGAAAATTTTTTCCGCGGACTTGTGAAACTTCAGGTTTGGTTAGGTATGTAGCATGACATTCCATTTATTTATGTATGTAAAGCACGACAATTTAGTTCTTTAGCAAGCTTACAACTGAAAAAATTATTTCCGATTATTTGAGACAAATATAAAGAATTAAATTCTTGATTTCGAGCAGCCGTTGCTTTTTTCTCACAAAGCTCTTTCCTATTTTCACCTTATTTCTTGGGACTTTGTTCTTTTCTTAAAAAAATTCTGGGGTGTCGTCGAATTTTTTCCTTCTGCCTTTATCATATTTTTTTATGTAAAATGACGTTCTAATCAAAATAAGTTCTTTACATAATACCGAACTTGATGAATCCGTCTGAAAAAATGCATGAAACCTGAAAAATGCCATCAAAAATTATGCGACAACGATTCAAATAACTCTTCAAAAGTCTGCAAGACCGCACTATACGAATATCTAAATATTTTACATCTCCTTTTGACTTGTTAAAAATTGGTAAAAGAATAAAGTAAATAAATTTTTATATTTCTTACTTCGCCAAACGAACTTTAATTAACAGTGAACAATGTAAATTTACAATTTTCTCATATTGACTACAATAATTAAACTTGCGAAATTGTTTGCGTAAAATAATAATCCGCAATTAACCTGCTTATTTAATTTAAAATTTGATTATAACTATTGATATTATGCATGATTTATGATTAAGTAATAACAGAGATTTTTCAGCATTCAAAACAAAAAAAAAACTTCAATTTTTTTCTTTTACAAAGTTCAATTCTTTTTACTTCGAAATTTCATTAAAATAATTAGATTTTATTAATTTTTAATAGTTGTGAACGTTGTGTTTGGTTCCGCCCCAAACCTGTCACAAAGCCTTTCATTGAAAAAATTTTATTAAAACAATTTCTGTTCTAAAAATAATTAAACATACAAAACTTTACAAAAGTACTCTTTTGAATGTGTAAGAAAGATGCTGCAACTTATAAATTACATAGTTATATAGCTGTAATCCGTGCATCCGAAACTATTTTAATAATAATAATAATAACAATAATAATAATAATAATAATAATAATAATAATAATAATAATAATAATAATAAATTTATAAAAAAAGGTATAACATTTAGCACATTAATTAAGAGAGCCATCCTATTATTTACTACTTCCGTTTCCTGAATTGCGCTTTGTGTACTTTTTGAAACTTTATCAGCGAAAAAGCATCAAAAAATTGTCTCCAAATAACGAAGAATTCAAATATAAAAATTATTTCAGTCTTTTCAGATGATTCATATACAAAATTGAAGTTAATGGAAAAACGAAAGAGCATTTGAACATAAAAGAAATGTTAAATTTTCAATGTCATTTGACAAGAAAATCTTCAGTTACTAGAAATCTATTGCATGTTTGAATATTAACAATACAATAAATAAAATAAAATAAACACCGATCACAGTTTCACCTTTTTGGATGTTGGACGAGACATTTTCAACTAAAAACACGTTATTTTACATAATTTTTTTCTGCATTTCTTTAAAAAGCTATTCAAATATAAGAAAGACATTTTTTTTTTTCGATAATAGACGATAATAATAACTATCTGATGCGACTTAGCGAACCGGGACCAGTGTTGTTTATCTAAAAATTAAATTATTTTAGAAATATTTATATCAGCAATTCATATAGTACTAAATAATTTTAAATATTCATACAATAGTCTGCCAATATTTTTACCGATATTTTAATTATATTTCATTTTAATTTAAATATTTGCAGTATATAACAATTACAATGTAATAAGCTCTAGTTCCTAGTCTCAGTATGAAACTAAATTATTCATTATGCCCATCATAATTAAAAATCATACTTGATAATATGAAAGATGTTTTTATTAAGTTATACTGCAAATAAATGTGATCTTATATTGTAGAATAATATAAGATAAGAACAACGAAGCTCTCTTCATGGTAGTATAATCCTTTCTCAATCTGTTTAATTAATTTTAATTAATAATTAAGGGATAAAATTTAAATAAAAATTAAGGGATAATAAGTGTATTATACAGCTTTTAATTTATCCAAAAATTATAATTTTAATAAAAAATTTTTTAATTATGACAATAGTTTTAATAAGTAGATACTTTTGATTGTTTATTAACAATAGGAATGTTATAAGAAATTGGTATTTTTAGATTTTAAAAAAGTTAAATTTTTTTATTTTATTTTTAAATATACATTTTACACAACATTGCCGAAAATAAAAAAAATGAAAGTTATGAGAAACAATCGAAAAATTTTTTCATTAACAAAAACCCTATAAGCTGCTATGAATATTAGCGATGCTGGTGCAGTGGTATTTTTCGTAAATAATATTCCTTAAATCTTTTCATAAAGAACTGATATTTCTTCTATTGAAAATTAAATTTTTTGAAAGTTCAAACATTATTTTTAAATTTTTTCAAATAATCGTATACTGATGTTAATTTTTATTTCTTAAATGAAAAGCCAAATCTTAAATAATCAAATAACAGATAAACAATTTCTATCAGCTACATATTGAAATAAGTTTTAGAATTGTAGAATTTTTAAAAATTTAAGGAGAAATTCTTGCCAATTAAAATTAATGCTTAAATTTTATAATGTTAACCATAATTCGAGTGAAAACGGGTTTAAATGGAAAGTAAATGCAATTTAGTAAAGCCGCAACAACAGTTATTTTATTCATCATCAACTAAATGATTTATATTGTCAGTTATATGTGATAACTTCATTTCTAAGCTGAGAGATAAAATCAAAAAGTCTCCCTTTTTTAAGGAAATAATAATATTTAGAAACTGTGAACATAAAAAATAATAAATTTTAAATAAATATATCACGTTACTGAAAGTTAAATAAGGTATAACTGTTTAAAAAGATATTTCAATAAAGAAAACCTAACTTTTTATAAAATAGAAGCAAAATACTTGATGGTTCAATTTTTTATGATAAACAAATATACATATCAAAAGAATTAAAAAAATAATCCATTTAGTTAATTGATAGCTGAAAATTAAATTTCTTATTACTCTGAAAACCTGATTCATATATTAAATTTTCTATAAATAAATTCTTGAAAAAATTATAATTTTTTTATGTAGCTAAAGAAGCTTCATTGCATTCAAAAAATTGTTTTAGTTTTAAATTTCACAGTATTCAAAAAATTAACACCTTAAAAATATTAAAAAGTTGTTGCAAAATTTGCATAATTTACTAGGACGTTTATAAATCTAGAGATTCAACGAACAAATGCTGCAAGAAGTTTGAGAGTTGCACGGAGAGTGATGGTCTGAAGGCGGAGATTTCTTAGATCCCGAATCAAGCAATAATCTGTGATGTCCAAGCATTTCTCCAACATAAACGTTATTAAACGTCAACCAAGGACTCGGAGCCCACATAACGTGGGAATTATCTGAAGAAGTGGACGGTTGCGGGTTGCTCAGGGGGGCTGCCTGAGGGGTGAGCACCCTTCCTGTGCCGCGGCGAGTCCCCTGCCCCCCCGCAGCCCCGCCCTCGACTCACATCACCTGCAATATCTGACTGGCTTCGAACGCAGTTCCGGGAAGCAATATGACGGGACTTGAGACATGCCCGGACTCGACGCAAACCATGTTGGGATATTCGTCATCTCCGAAATCTTGGATTACTTTCGCCTTGTCTATCCAAGGATTCCATATCACGGTGTCAGGAAAATTATATTTTTGAATTCTCATTTTCCTTCCGGACACTACGTTAGTAATAATATGTTCTTGCGGAGTGTCTCTATATACTCTGTCTGTCCATTCACTTATTGTAACTACATCACGGGCTTCTTGAAATGCTACGCCGGCTCTTGTCTGTGAAAAATTGAATTTAATTTAAGTATAGTTTTAATACTTCACATTTTAGACTCCATTATTGCATAAAAGCAAAAATGGGAATACCAAAGTTAAAATTTCTATAATTTTCATTTATTTAACAACCAAAAAAAGGATACTTTTTTCTTAAAATCTTAGTTCTATGTACAAAATATCTTATTTGATTAAGGTTAATACTATTTTAAATATGTATTTACATATACATTGCTAATCAAAAATCATTTTCAGCCTACTAAAGACAAGTTAATCAAATGTAATTAAACAAAATTATATTTAAATAATATTACTTTATTAATATCCATGAATTTACTAACATGATTAAATTCCAAAAATATATTATTTAAAAATCATATTTTTATTTGTGTAATAAAGATAATAAAAAAAAATCTGTATTAAGAACAGAGTACTCCTTTTAATATTTTCATATAAGGATATATATTTTATTAAATAAATATTTATGAAAGTTCACAAAAATTTGAAATTAGTAAGTATATGTTTATGATCAAACAAATCATATACTAATTTTCATTTATTATTCATATGTAAAATACTTTTATAATTATAAACATAAATTAACAATGGCCCTTAAATTTTTATGCAGATAAAAAATAAAAGTACACAAAATTAAATCCCAAGATATTATATTTATTTGGATTTCCACTGCATCATGCACGAATGAGTTAATTTACATACTGATTAATTTTATTTAAAATGTACAAATAAAAATATACCTTATCTATGAAAAGGCAGTCATTAAGTCCTGTTATTTGACACCGGCGAACATCCGGACATTTGAAGTACGTATGTAGAAGCAAATTAAAAGAGAAGGTTAATTGTTTACTGGGGTTGTAAATGCCAATGTTGAAATGAAGTTCTTTTTCCCTCAATATTAATCTATATGTTATTCGAAACTGATAATTCCACATAGATCGAGTAAATTCATTGTCCATAAGAGAAAAAACCGCTTCAACATCACCACTTGGAAGTCTCTCTGGAGCTTTTTCTAAATTCCATCGAGTGATTCTGGCAAAACCATGATGAGGACCGAATGCCCATTCACCAAATTGTGCTGAAATGAAAAATTCCATATTCAGATTAAAATGTTCTTATTTTTCCTAGTGTAAAGGTTCTTGTGCGCATTCAGATAAAAAAATTAATAACCAACTTGTAAGTAATAAAAATTTCAACAAACTGAAGTTATAAATTAGAGATTTGATTTGTAATCATGATTTTAAAGCACTTAATTTTTTTTGATGAAAATTATAATACGGTTCAAAAATCAAAAATTTTTCATATGAATAAGAGTAATAAAAAACGGAACTTAATTGATTCTAGTATTATTATAACAGAGTTTGTAATACTTGATCTTCACATCCCTGTTTTAAGTCCTCATAGTCTTCTACTGAAATATTATTTTAACATTTTAGGAAAAAAACACTTAAGGAAAATTAATTAATAATTAATTTATAAAACTTAAAATGATTAAAAAATCAACTATTCCTCGTTTATTTTAATATCCGAGATTTCTCATATGATCAAACTCACTTCTTTTAATGTTTATAACTAAGGAAAGCATTAATCCTTTTGTGGTTTGTTCGTATTTTATGAACACAGTTTTATCTCAAAAACTACCCATATTTTTAGACATTTATTTTGTGAGCAAAAAATGAGGAAAATGGTAGAATTCAGAAGTACAGAGAAGATATTTACATATTCTTTACCATTAATAATTTGCTCATTAATTTACTCTAAAATCACACTTAATAAAAAGAAAATTCAGAAAAAGTTTAAATGTAAATTTGAAATCGATAAAATATAAAAAAAAATCTGCCTTTTATTTCACAATTTAACATCTAAATTAATTTGTCTTGCATTGCAAATCCTTATTTTTCTGTTGCAATCAGCTCTCATAATTCCATCTAAAATTTGTTATTCTAAAATTGGAAGCAAACTGTAAACTTTTATGTGTTTCATTTGAAAAGAATTAGTACCCGATAAAAAAGATGAAAAAGTTAATCAACAAAGCAATATGATAAAAACATTTATTAAAAATAATAAAAAAGTTTCACAAAAAATTAAAATAAATAACATTAATGCATTATATATATATCACAATATTTTAAACAAAATTATTTTGTTTATTTATATTGTGAAAATATAATATTATTATATACTATGTAATATATAACATCCTATTTCAAAATAAGTTTTTAAAAAATATTTTTCAAATTTTTGAACTTTACGGCGAATTCTTAATTGAATCCATTTCTTTTTCTCTCATTTTATACAAGAAAAATTGAATAAAAAGTTTGCGGGGGGAGGGGGAGAGGGGGTCGGTCTCAAATGTTTATGAACTGGACTAAACTGACTTTTCACATGTAATGCAAGAGTAGATGGCCTTGATTTTCTGATCCATAGAAAGAAGGTATAAATATAATTCAACTGAATGGAACTGGAGCCTAGCTTCTATCGGTCAAAAAGACTGTTTAGCCAGAGAAATTATTAAATATATTGCCAAAAAAGTAAAAACAACGACAATTTCTATGAAGTTCAATTTCAGCAGTTTTATAAATAATGGCTAACACAGTATTCCAAATGGGGACACTAATGTATCACATTAACAAATTTTATAACAAACAAATTTAATATGATTAATATTTGTATATTAAATATAATACATATTTTAATAACATATTTTAGCTAAAAGTTAAAATTAAAAAAACAATGTGAAAAAAAAATTACTGATTTTTAAATTATATTTATTTGTATTGCTGCAATCCCTACAGCGTATGAAAAAATTATAGGGGTTATATTTAGGAATTATAGAGTTGAACATTTACATCTTATAATTTTTTTTTATAATGAATTACTTTTAGGTTAGTAAAAATAATTGGGAATCTATAAAATGCAGATGTGGTCATTAGAATTTAGATTTGTTATAATGTAGCTATTGATTAAAATGAATGTTTTATACAGAATTTTAAAAAGGACATACCTCGAGAAGCCGAAAATTATACATCAAATTTTTAAAAACGTAATAAAGTTAAATTATTTTAAGCATTATTTAGACTGATGATGGGGAATGGTTTCGAAATTTGAAATTTGGTAAGGGATTACTATCTTTTTTCAGTTTACAAAAAACGAAAAAAAAGAAGAAAAAAAGAAAAACCGGATAATTAAGTAATTAATTTCAAGACATAATCTTTAATAATAAAAGCCCATCAAAAAGATAATTGAAATACAGGCTAAGTATAAACTGATGTAAAAAAATAAATATTACGTAATCAAAACGAATTTAACTAATAAACTTTTCCTTATCTTTCGAACATAAAAATAATAACAAGAAACATAAATGTTAAAAAGGTCAAAGGACGAAAAATCGGAAAATTATTTAAACAAGGAGATTTAAATTATTAGCTGGTCCGAGGCGCCATCTGATATGAGCATATGATGAAGCGCTATTATTATCAAAAAATATAATAATTAGAATTCTATTCTGACTCAAATACTGTAAAAATTTCACGCTTGTACAATTGATTTATTCAAAAGTATCAAAAAACCATGTAAAAGTCTCAACGATAGGTTGGATACTGAATTTTACAAAATAAATAAATACTGGATACTGACAACCACTAAAGCCTTGAGCAAATTTAAACAATTTAAATGTTCAATTTACCATCTGATTTTAGTTCATAACCGCATAAATTCCAACAGCGAAATTAAATAATTAATTCAAAGGTGACAGTTATAAAAAGTTTGGCACAATGCCCACAACAGCTATTTTTTTTTCTAAATAGATTTTATATGTGTCAGAATTGTTCGGTTCAGATGCAATTGACAGACGCGCAATTTGCAAGATGCTCATGAAAATAAATTTTAAAGTTCAATTATTAAAAGCACTTAAAGAATAAAGTAATGAATTTTTGAAGTGAATAAAATTCTATTTTAATTAAGTACCCCACAATTAACATTATAAAGATCGGATGAGATACATTTAAAATATTTAAATAACTTAAATTTTGGATCTTTCTCAATGAAGAATATCAATCATATTCAATTTAATTTATGATAAAGCAAAAAAAACTTCATTGCTTTTCTTTTTTATAAATTTAAACTACGACATCCTCATGACTAAATACAAGGCAATTTGAGCTAAAATCTACTAGTATTAATGCTGATACCACTAACATATGTTACACATTATAAAAATCGTAGCTTAGCTACAGAGAACTGTATCAAAAGATGTGCACATGATTTTAAACACATTACATTTTTTATTTTTTTTGTGTTTATCAATTATTTCCTCTTTTTTTTTATAACTGGAAATTAAAATTGATATCCAAAATTTTCGCAACATGTTATTTTGGCTATTTAAACATGTTTATAATTATTATGATTGACGCATATAAATTATGACTATTTACTAACATACTCACGAATAATAAATAAATGTTAAAAGTGATATATTTTGGTAATAAATATTCATGTTTCATTCAATCAATTGGATTTAATTTAAAATAAGTTCCTATGCAATAAATAAAACATCAGCATATTCAAACGTTTATAATGATGTAGTGAATGCTTCCGAAAAGAACATTTTATTGAATACTAGTCTAATTTTTTTCATTCAAAATCTTTAATGTCTTGCCAATTCAGTTTCAAGTACTTTTAAACAATAAGAATTTATTGCTTCAATTTGGTTTCAATATTATTGTTAAGAAAAAAAGTTTCCAAAAATTTTTAACTTAAATACGTATTATATACGAATGTAATTTGCAAAAAATCTATATACATGGAAAATAATATAAAATTATTAATCATACAAAATTTTTTCTATTCTTAAAAATATTGAAAAAAATTATATAAATAAATTTAAAAAAAATAAAGTATGATGTTATCATATGTTATGAGTAGGTCTAAAAATAGGAAATTATTTATTTGAATTTACATAGTAATTATGTAACGTAAAAATAATAAAATTATACACCTCTGAAGACATTTGAATTGTAGCATTCAGAATGTAAATGAATAAAATCAATTCTAATTCATAAATTTTCTAAAAATTATAATTTAGAAAATGATTGAAATATCTTCACTATAATTATAAACATATTCATGAATTTTATTTTTTCTTTATTTTATCCTCGTTTAATTCGGGATGTGGCATCAAAAAAAGAAACAAAATTATCTTCAATAACAATAAATGGTAAAAAGCACAATTATTTAAATAGTATCAACGTAATTAACGTTATAATACCTTAGCCATTTTATTTCTTCACTCTCTACTAGAAAATATTATCGGTCCAAATAAATGAATTGTGATACAAAAAATATTAATATATTTAAATGAAAGAGAACCAAATAATATTGAAAATCTATCTTAGTAAAAATATAAGATTTAAGACATAAATGTTAGAAAGTTACCAACATATAAAATATAATATATATTGTACATATACAAAACTAAACTGAATTCAGCAAAAAACATTAGAATTTAAAGCCAGCTACCAACCCGTTGATTATCTAAAATCATTAAAGTTTCAAAGAATGATATTCGGATGTATAATAATACCTTTGACTTTATGAAAGTTACATCAAAGGTCTTTGAAGACCACTTCGTGAATAAATATGGTGAACCATCTTCCTTTATTGCATTTATTATACAAGAAAAATTTTAGTATAAGTAATTATAGAGCAATAATTCTAAATACCTTTTAGATATCTTAAATCAACTCACTAAGCAACTAAATTTTCCTTTTTTTACAAAAAGAATTTCGCTCACATTATTTTAATTATATGTTATACGCACATATTTACATGTAAGATCATATATATATATAAATATTGTAAAAATATGTTGAGGCCAGAATTTTCAATACTTTACTATGAAAAAGTTATGATTGACATAAGCCAAATTTTTATTTAAACATTGTTTATATTTAAAAATTCATTTAACAAAATTTATGTTTTTACAGTATTTCCCAGATTTGACAAATAAAAAATAAGGAGCAAGAAAAAAATTTTAGGAAAACTACTGTTTAGAGTTTAAATTTCATAGTTTCGTAATTTTAGCACGACTAATTAATGATAAAATGCAGCTATTTGAATTTCCCATATTAGATTAAGCAATTTCTATGTAAGTTTTAATTAGTATGTTTAACATAAATTAAAAGTAATTACCATTTTGAAAATTTTTTCATAAAATAAATGTTTTAATTTAAAATTTTGGAAAATGAAATCAATAAAGCAATTATAGCAAAGATTTTTCCCTTAACAAAAAAAAGAATAACGAAAATATTACATCAAAAAAATATTCTTTTTTACATATATTTCAAATAATATAAATGCTTTAAGAAAAACTCTTTCCAGTTAAAATATATCAAGAATAAATTGGAATACTACAAACTTTTCGGAAGTTCGATGGTTTTGCATTAATTATTATCAGTTTCTTAATTAATAGATAACATAGTTCAATCGTTAATTGATTATTACACAATCGAGAAGCTAATTTTTATTTTATCTATCAAAAAATTCATTTGAAAATTATTATTAATAATAATTTTCATATAATTATTAATTATTAATATTATTATAAAATAATTATTAATAATAATTTTAAAATGAATTTTTTGAAAGAAATAAGTATTTTAAAATTATATTTTTAATAAATGCATTAATGAAACTATTATTGTCTGCTGAATAAGCAAATCTTACTCGAATTTTATTATAAACAAATTTATGGCCAATTTTGTTTAAGAAAGTAATTTTAAATAAATTATTATGAAGCAGAATAAAATCATTTTCTAATATTTGTGCTCCTTTTCTACAATAAACAACTTAGTAGACAGAAATCAAAAATCCTTTAAAGACTTGTTCAAACTGTTTCTTATAAAACAGTTGAAAGGGTTTTATTTTTGTTCTTCAACAAAAATCGCTGCAAAACCAACAAAAGTTTCATTTCTTAAAAGAAAATAATAAATTTTTGGTTTGAATGTAAATTACAATATATCTTTCAAAATCATTCACGAATTCCAAATGGAATATTAAATGAAGAGAAAAAAGAATTGATATAAAAATTATTTAAGACACTCACGGAAGACGAATGGGACTCCTCCTCTTATTGCCTTTTTTCCGTCGAACACAGCTTGCTTGCTGAAAAGAAAGGAAAAATATTTAAGACAGCAGTGAGATAGCGGATGATTGATGTAGGTAAGGTTTCCGATCACAATTTAACATTATGTCAATATCACAATCCCGCATGAGCTTTATGTATTCTCCCATAAGTATCATAACACAACTTTTGGAAGGTTCCTTCATGAAAAGCTTGCTTAAGTGTAAACTGAACATTTAATTTAACATTATTTTTTAGATAAGTTATTTGAATATGTAACTCTTTTAAAACTGTTGTCAATACATCGTATGCTTTCAAAACAAATTGAAAATCGGATAAAGTTTGAGAATTAATTTCAAACTGTATTAACAGACCTTATTTCGCCCTAAAACTGAATCGTGAAGAATATGTCCTTACTTTTTGAACCATATCTAAAGATGGAAATAATATCCCCATTGACAGCAAAAAATAAAAATATTTATAAGTGAAAAGATTATTAATAGCCAATAATTGGTAAGTACTGATATGAATTTTTCTTATGATGATTCACACAATGTTCTAGGAGACCTACTGATTTATTTCAATAATTTCAGAAAAGTTAATAATAAAGAGTGCTATCTGCAGCAAAAAAAGTGAAAATTGAAAATACTATGATTAAGAATGTTTTATTATATGTTATATATATAAATAAAATAAAATCAAATAATAAAAATTTTAAAAGAGCTTCGATTATGTTGTGCGCAGCTGATAAATTGCTCTTCACTGCTGAAGTAAACATATTTATTTGTTTTATATATAATCTGCTACAAATTTTATTTTTTTTATACGTAACAATTCCAAAAATTTTCATGATTCAACTTAGTCAAATTTTGTATTATAAAACGTGAAGGCAAAATGCAGTATAAACTGCTATGAAGCCCTTTAATGGCATAATAATTGAGGGTTTAATTTTTTTGAGATCTTTTTTTTTTTCCTCATAAATTGTAACGGTAAATTTCAACGGCACCATTTCAGAAAAAGTTAACGAAATATAAGCCTGAAACATCTGGAGGAAGAAATACTATCTGAATAAAAAAGAAAAAACAAAATTTAACTTTCGTAATACTCAAATAAGAGGAAAGTCAAATTTTGATTTTTTTTTAAAATCTGATATTTCAATAATGCTTTCCGGATGCAAGCAATCCATAGTCTGAAACGAGAATTCAGAATTTTGGCAAAGTGTAACTTATGTTGCGAGAGAACGGTTTCGGCACTGAATCATAGCAAAAAACTAGAAACTGAAAGAGAAATCGATCAAAGTTAAGTTTTAAGTTTTTTGCTGCAACATCTAAGCTCCACATTACTTTTAGAGGCCAAGGATTAGAATTCTTGATTGTTTTAATGCTTAGCATATACATATTTTACTAAATACTACTAAGTTATAATTGATAAAAACCTCTTTAAGTTTAAACCATTATCAATTATGTTTAACTTATCGCAAGGAGCTATTAATTAAAAGTTATTAATCAAAGACAATGAAACAAATTTAAACGAGCCTTTACACCTATGCTTAACCTATGAAAACTGGAATATGAGTAATGCTAATATCTGAATAAGTACGTCGGCTTTTGTTTACAGTATAAACTCAAATTTTATGTTTAGCTTATTTAAAAATATTTTTCCTCCAGCTCATAGTCATTTGTCATGCAGCAAAAAATAGGATTTTACGACAGTCGACAAAAAGTTGGTTTTGAAGAGATGAAGGCTGTTATACTGTTCATTAGCCATGTGGGCTTCTATTCTGGATATCAGTTCGAAATCTTTCAAATAAAATTATTCCAGTCCTGACATTTGGAACACTTTTTAATGAGACTAAATTTAATTTCATTGGATGTTAACATCCGGATTCCAAAAAAATAGGTTTTTATCTCTAAATTTTTACACGGAGTTAGAAATATTTACACCGTAGATAACAGATAGTACTGGTGATAGAAATTACAAAATTATATTGCTGTGCACATTAGGAGAAAATATTTTTTTTCTCATTAAGAAAATTGCATAGGATTCTATCGAATTTAACCTCTTTGTTTGTGCCACAAAGCTATTTATTATATGAAACTAAATTTAATCAATGGAAATATTAATGAAAGCCATATTGATTGGTAAAAAAAAAGAGAAATATTACAGAACTCGATGGTATTGATTCATTAAATATTATAACTTGGAATGTTCAATACTAGTTTATAATTCCGAAGGAAATGCAAAATTAAAACTAATGACATTGTGCCTTTCACCGTGAGTTTATATGCATTAAAAAAAACAATTTGCTGCCTGAATAGTTATTTTTATGAATAAAATTTAATAATAAATGCCTGCACAAGTTATTCGTTTTTTTATATAACAACATGTATTATGTGGTACTAAAATATATAATAATTAACATAATATATTTCGTCATAATTTTACATTTCGGGATTTGAAATAGAAAAATTATTGTCAGTTTGGTACGAACCAATAAAGTTAACTACGTAATTTTCGTTGTAGTATAAAGGAAAATTGAAGCTCGATTCTTGATTTTAGTATCTGCATTCAATTATTAATGACTTTTTCTGCGTCATTCAAATGAGTTCATGCATTACTGATAGTCTATCTTAGATTCATGAAGAATAATGGAATTTTCATCATTGATTACGTCAATAAAGAGTCAAGGACTGGCTGCTAGAACGTGAATTTAAAATTTAATAAATATACTTGTTGAAGATCTTTTGACGCCCTTAACCGAATGGGTTAAATTTCTTTTCAGAATAAACATTACTGCCAAAGCGCCTGTAAAGGAAATAATTTACAGTGTGCAATATGGAAGTGATTAATGATGTTTTATCTCGCTCTTTATTTAATTAAACAACATCATAAGCGAATAAAAATATTAATTCGATAATATAATCGAATAAAAATAATTTAATTCGATATTTATGTTTGAAAACAAATCATGTGTGAGACAATCCCCTGAATTTGGGGCGTCGTGATGGAAGTGGTGGCGGCGGTGGAAACCCCGATTTCGAATTTCACCATCAAAATGAGTCGAGATTTGTTTCCCAGCTTCCAGAAACGAAACGCTTGATAGTTTTTGTCGCTGGCCGGGGCTACAGTCAGCTAGGGAAGCTAGCAGAATGAAATTTCAACATTACAAACTTTGAGCTATTGAATCTTCAGTTCCCGGCCGAAAACTGCAAATTTCACCAAATGCAAGCGATCTATGTTCCATGATTTTGTTGGAAAATTAAGTGTCCCCTAACCCTCTTACTTCCATTTCAAAATTGATTAAATAACTTTGTGCAGCAAAATTCATATCAAAAAGTTGCCGATAAATTAGAAAAAAACAAATTTAATTCAATCAATTATAATTTCCATTTTTATGGATCATTCTCTCCCCGAGAAAAGAACTGATATGATAGTTGTTAAAATTGGCGAGTTTGACGAACCCGGAGTATTCGATTAATAAAACAATAAAACACTCCAGTTAACCAACGGAATACATAAAAAAAATAATTTATTGATTTTAAATCGAATAATTTAACTTTTACATAATATAAAATTTGCTGCTATAACCAAGAAAACATTGAACGCTCTAGATTTAATATCAATTATTTGAAATATCGAAAACTTTTATAATGAAAATGTACTTATTAGGTACAAACAAATTCTCAACTTTCCAAAATATGAACCGAAATCCAAATCACTCCGTTATTTCCAATTAATGTTTATTGAATAAGAATTGACTATTAAAAAGGATGCACTGATAATCACAGATTTTTTTAATATAATTAAATACTTACCATGTAGTAAATAAATCTTTTTTTTCGTGAGTTTTCAATCCAAAATGCAGAAAAAAATACAGCATGGATGAAGTAAGAAAAACAGAAATGTTTAAGAAAGTCACGTACATTTTTTCATTCGATTTTGGCATGATAAAATATTATAATATTATATAACACCCTTCAATTTTGACATTTAATGTTTTTACAATAATTGCTCTCTTTGCTCATTATTAAGTTTATACAACTTAAACATAACCTGTAATGTAATTATTAATTCTAAATATGAAATAGCAAATGAATATTAGTTGCATTTATAAACTGGCTAGCAAACAAACTTATAATAATCTTTTATGTTTCGACTCTTTTAGCCTAAAACGCCGCACCCTATTATCATATAAATTGTGGTGTTTATTTAACTTAATTATGCGAAAAACTATACCGATTAATAACTTATTAAATGCAACTTTAAACTTGTCTTATAGCAACTCTTATAAGCATAATCAAAATTTTATATTGCAATTTTTCGATTCCTAGAGAATAAATCAATTAAAATCCAAATTCTTGAATACTTATTATTCAATAGTATTTATATTATTTACTCAATTAAATAAAAACAAGCAATATTAAAAAAAATTTAAACACCGAATACTGTTATTGTTTTAAGAAATAAAAATATATATTAACAGGATTTGGAAGTAATCGAAATAACTTTCAAGCCTGTATGGAAAATTAATTTGTAAGTTCATAAATTATTAAAATTGAAAGAGAGATTTGTTTCATTGTACTCCAAATATTTAAATTCATATTTTTAAAGTAAATATGATTGTAATAGTTAACCTAAAAAAGTACAAAAACTTAAATAGATAAAATTGAAATTAATCGAAAAAAATATTTTGAAATAATTAAAATTGTATTTTCGAATTAAAAAATTATAAAAATAGTAATTTCTATTATTATTCATTTAATATATAAGAAGATTGAAAAATTTGTGAATTTAGCTGCAAGAAAGTTTTATTATAAATTGCAGTATCAAATGTTTAAATTAAAATATAACCTTCATATTTATATTGACAAATTAAATTTTATAATGGCCTTATTATAAAATATTTAAAAAAATATGAAGGTAAATAAACTTTTAAATTAATACAAAAATTCATTTTCACATTTGATTGATATAAAAATTAAAGAAATAAATTATTTTAATAACAATTTTAACTTGCAAAAAATATTAATAATAATAATTTACTAATAATAATATTCATATATATTATCAATATTCATAATATAATATCAATATATATAAAAAATAAAATATTACTATAATTTAAGAAGATTATATTCGCGAAATATTAATTAATTTATATTTTATTTTACATTTAGTTATTATTGGAAGAACTTCAATGACTAAAAAAAATTAAAAATCTGAAAATTCTTACGCATGCAATTTTATTTTTCATACAAGAATAAAAAATTCTTACAAAGTAAATCCATAACATCAATTTTTAAGAATTTTATAAATGTGTATAATTAATGGTTGACAATTCAGCAATGTCTTAATTGGTTTTTTGCAATGAAATTCATAGGTGAAATCAAGGGTTTAGGGAATAGATTATGATTAAATAGGCATTAGTATGATTATGAGTTTTCAAATAACTTTATATAATACAAAATTTATGCTTTAATATCAATTGCTATGGTGTTGAAAAGAAGAACAAAATAAATGAAATTCATCCCTCAGTTTCTGACCTCCACCATTTTTTTTCGTACAATATACTTAAGCGAGGCGAATAAATTATTAACTTTTTTAAATAATGAAAAATAATATAAAGCCTTTATTCGAATAAATTCGAAAGATGACAATAAATTTTCTGGAGTACCCTATAATTAATAAGATCATGAATGAATACTCCAGGGAAGTAGTTTTTAGGGGTATGCGCCTGAATTTTAGTTTGATACCAATCTATTTAGATTATTCTGCGATAAAACGATTCATTTTATTCACTTATAAATTCTGGACGAAAAAAAAAATAATTAAGAATGAGTGGCGCTATTTAAATTGGAGAAATTTATTATTTTTTATATTTTCAGGTTTTCGTTGCACTTAAGATGACATTTACATTTGTCGTTTAAGTTATTAAAAAAATAAACTTTTTTCAAGTCATAACTAAAACTTGATCTGCTTGATAGGTGATACCTGATCTTTGTTGATTTTTGAATTATATACAGAAATAATTTTATAAAATTTATGAAAAAGGTTAAATTTACAATAATTTTATACCAAACATGATGGATTTTTTTTAATTTCATAGAAACGAATCACATTCACTTTCTCTATTATAATGCTTTTTACTCTTTTCATTCAAACAACTATAAAAATTTCAACAGTGAGATGTTAAAGGAATAATTATATTGGAAACAGTTTTCTTTATCAATGACGTGCGATTACTTTCATATCACATTATTAGTACAAAGAAGTATAAAAATAACATTTAAATAGTATTAGAATGATATTGTGATTATTTTTTTTATTAAAAATACATAAAAAATCTATAACTAATAACTATAAGGCAGCAAATTATACGAATTTTAATGGTAAATTTAGATTGAATGTCATATTTTCTCAAATTGAAAACTGATTGTTTTCATATTACGTTACATAAATTATTGTTACTATTCTCGATACGTTAGAATCTACTTTGATCGAATGTAATGTCTGGCAGAAAAAGTATATTACACCCGAATGCAGTGAGTTTTCGTTGTATATTTGATACGGAGTCCCACATAAATCTGAAGAGATATCATCTAAAAGATCTTGAAAACAAGTAATCAATCAATGAGAGACTGCACTAATGCACATGTACTTTGTAATAGCTATAACAAAAAATATAAAATATTTTTTCTCTATTTCTTAATAGTATGGAGTCGGATACCCTTTGTCTTAACTGGCGCGAATTCATTTTAATGAAATGACAAAGCATAATTAAAGGCAAGGACCGAAGCCAGTGCTCTTGTTTCCCTTTTTTTTTCTAAAATAAAGACATTAACCAAAAATTTATATTTTAATAAATTTAAATGATCATAATATATCAAAAAAAATTGTGTTTAAATTTATAAAATATACAAAAAAAATTAATTTTTTTTTCAGCTTTTACAGAAAGCTGCAAGTAAATTATTATGAACTACTAAAATATTTTAAACGATGACAAATGAATATTAAACACAAAAACCGAATAATTACAATCGATGGTCCCAGATCCCAGAAAATTTAAATTATGAGCAGCTACTAAAAAAGACTGTGAGAGAAAAAAAACAGCATGGATTAGTGATCCTTTGGATTTTTCTGACATTTAAAATTTTTAGAAGACGAAAAACGAGAATGAAAGGATGCTGAATGGGAAAAATCATTTAGGCACTAAAAGTCAGAATTTAAGGCTCAAGAATAAATTTTTGAATGGTTAATCCAGTGAGAAATAAGAATTTGATACATTAATTAATTTTATTTTTGTTGTATCAGTGTTTATATCTGTCTCGTTTTAAATTAATAGGAAAAATTTCATAATGCATAATTTCAATGGTTGAATAATCAATTTGAACATCATAAATTAATGTTAGCGATGTTATTTTCAACGATTATTAAGAGTTCTTACATTATTTGTAGTAAAAGAACTATATATTAAGACATTATACGAAAAATTTTTCATATATGCAAAAAAAATTTTCATCTGTTTTATTTAAAAATAAAAAAAGGTAATTATAAAATCCAGTCTTTTACTTATCAATAAATACTATCATGTTGATAACTCTTTCTTAAAATAACTGATTGAATCTTATAAAATTCTTTTTTCTGCAATAAAAAACTTTGAATATATTTTTTCACATAGTTGTTAATTTCGGACATTGCTTTTATTATCATTAATACATAACTTTGTTTATTGCTCAATAACAATTATAATCAAAAAACTTTTGAAAATTGAATTGGGGAAATATATTAAGATTGAAAGATAGTGCTAGAAGTAATTTTATAAACGAAATGTTCATATTCTACAGAGCACTATTCATTCTCTACTAAAAGCTTAATCCGATGCTTGCGAGGAATGAATCCTTCACTTAAATTGAATCCATTTAAAGTGAAATATTTTTGAAATTCGTTTTTACATCCATGTATCTGATATTTTATTAACGTAACATTATCCATAGCTAAGTATTTGAGGGAATTACTCATTTGAAATTGTAACTAAATTGAACTAAAAAGAAAACATTTCCTTCAAATTCATAATCCAAACTGTAGCGATGGATTTTTGCCGCACTAACAGAACTATATTGATTACTTGATATAATGTATACATATAATTTAGATTATTAAATATAAGTAATATTGTGACCATAGGAAAATCTGCTTACTGTAATAATAATAATTCTTGTAACCAAAATCTTAAAAATATTTCCGTCTTAAAATATCAAATAAATAACTGAAGTTCAGTTAAATAGTTTTTACATTTTTACGATTAGATTTAACCTATTACTGGTATTTAAAATTTTCTAATTTTAAATCTAAAAAGCGGCATCACTTTAAAATTCTTAATGGAAGCAAATATTAATATTTCTCTGCATATCCAAATTTGAAATTGAAATTTTCAATTTCAATTTGCATATTGTAAATGGATTTTTTTATTTTCAATTTTGAGTTTAAATACTTTTATATTGTTTTTCGGATGATAAATTATAACAAAATCGATTTTGAATTCAAAATTTTATTTGATTAATTTTTTCTCCAACGACTCTGCTTATTAAATAAATATCTTAACAATTTTACCTCTTACAAATAATTTTTTTAAACTTTAGAGATAAATTTAATGAAAACACTTACTGAATGAAAATACATTCACCAGGTCATAATATAAAATAGTATGAAAATAATGTCAATAAAATGAAATAATTAATCTCTCCCATTCCCTTACATTTTATCACTGAAGATTAAAATCAAATAGCGTTTTAGTTTCCAAATGTTTTATAAATTTTTTACAAATTAGAATATTTTCATGCATGATTTATTGCAATCAAGGAGCATTCAAATGCCACATTTTCAGTTTGATATTTCAGTTTGATATTTTCTCTCTTTAATTTTTGTTCAAATAATAGCTAATTAAACATTGTACTAAATGCATTAGATAAATTTATTTACATTAAATGTTGCAGAAATTATAGCAAAAATACGAACAAAACAGGATATTGCCAAGATTTTTTAAACAAATGTTTCAGTCAATTTCATAATAAATACAGTGCCCTCATTCTAAAATCAAAAATTTATGAATCTTATAATTATGAATATAAATTTTTGTAGATTATGTATTTTGTAGATATTCATAATTATAAATATAGATTTTCTCAGATTATAAAATTTGTAAAAAAATCTGTTCCTACCGAATGAATTCCCGAATAATTTTTTTATTAGAAGCTTATTACAAATGCATTTATGCTCTATTTTTTATATACAAAAAAATGATTCGATGAAGTAAATTATAAAAAGCAATAAAAAGCAGTACGTTTTATTTATGAAAAATTTTTAAAAATAAGATAACGTATGTACGTAACAAAAATGAAATTACAAAAACTGGCATTTCAAACCTTAATGGAATTGGCACAGTAAGTGATGAGTATGAAAAAACAAAACCTGATGTATTAATGATTAAATTATAATGATTTACAAGCTGTAAAATTTCAAATATTAAACAACGAAAACCTGTTTCGGCACTTCCCCTACAATTATGTAATAAGTTTAAGCACATTTTCTCGGCTGTTTGAATGATGTGAAAAATAAAAAAAGTCATTCGAAATTCGACCTTAAATCCCAATTAAATTTACAAAAAAAATATGAGTAAAGTGTTTCTTTAGACGTAAATGCATTAGGTTCTTTCTCTTATGATCTAATTATACATTTCAAGAAGGGATATATTGGCCTTAAGAGTTACAGAAATATAATTTTCTTCTGCGTTTTTACTGCATTTCATCTTTTTTTTGAAGTAATTATTTTCCTCAGTCAAGTGGAAATGAATTCACATAAATTATGAGTTCCAAGTCATTACATAAAATCTAATCTTACACGAGACCCTTCATGTGAGACCTAAATCAAATTATTTATTTTAAAAATTTTCAAATTTATTTTTTACAAAATAATAATTAATCCACAAAAAGAAGTATTTTATGGAAAATCAAATGGAAAAACAATAATTTTTGTACACATTTATACTTTGATTCTAGATTCTCTATGTATCAAAATATTATAAACAATGGTATTTCATTTATGTTTAAAATATATTAAATCTTGGTTTCAAGGCATGATAATGTAGCGTCATTTAAACGACGAATATTGTCCCCGATGAAAAATATAAATAAATAATTGGAGCATTTAGTAGTAATGATACAATAATTGAGTTATATATTTCTTTTTCCAAACTTTAAAAGATAATTCATTATAAATTTCATAAAATCTCAATACTCTGGAAATTGACGGAAATTGTTCTGCCTTTGGGGAAGGCCAATATTCTATTTCCACTGTGAAAGTGTCATGTGTCCTCCAATCATATGAAATAGTAATTATTTCAAAACCTATACATTCCTTTCATTTAACTAATTTTTTATTTTTAAGTAATGTTAGATAATGATTTCTACAAGGTACCATAAAATGTGAAGATAAAGAAAATTCCTTCAATAATCGCCAAAATTTTAGAGTTATTGAAACTTCGATAGGTTGTGCCAAATTGTAATTATTTCCTAAGAAAATGATAATATTCTTTACAGTTAATGATTAATACCATCCCCTTATGAGTTAGATAATCTAAGAGAGCAAATAATTAGAGATTAAAGCTATATTTTAAGTTAAGAATTATGCAAGAGAATACCAAACGATTTGTATAACATTCTGTGATACATATTTCTCATACTTCATAATTGTCCTTACTAATAATATAAGTCAGAATTATTGTCGAAAAATGTTGCGGTTTTAAAAGACTTCAATCAATCGTAAAAATATTTTTTATATAAATATCATTAAAAAATTCTAGATGAATCTATAAACCCCAGAAATCCGTATCTTTTAAGAAACGGAATCAGCAAGTGGAAAATGGATTATAAAAAATATTTAGAATTTACATGAATTAACTTTAACTGCATGACAAAATTTATTTTTGTATCATTTTAATTTAAATATTTTAATAATTTACCATTTTGCGACCTATTTATTTTTATTCGGATTCATGAGTGGCAAAATGAATTCAGAATTAGGATTTTGACTGATAATAAAAAAGATGGAAGAATTATATGAGAATGAAAGTATTTTGAACCTAAAGGATATTAAGAACCCCCGAAAACTTTCGCACTGTAATTTAAAATTTCTCTGCTTTTAAAATAATTTTGAAGAACTGATTCCAGTTACAGTTTTCTTCAAATCAACTTTTTTAAAATTAAAAATTAATCATTTCATAATAGAAAAAATTAAATTCGCTCTTGAATTTTCATCAAATGAAATTTCACAACTTTATGGATATGAAAACTATTTAAATTTATTGCATTATATGCTTGTTGAGATAATAAGAATTTTTTAAAAGATTATTAAATAAAGCTCTATAATCAGGTAGATAATTCATTTTCCTATTGTTCTGAAAAACATTGCCTTTATTACTCATGGTTGCATGCAAAATGAATTATTTTTATATTTCTCCACAAATATTATTTATTATGGAAAAATTTTTTCTGCAAGACTTTATATAAACAAATTATTGAACAAAGAAATTTCTTCACTATAATAATTTCAAATATAAGAAATGAAATCATGCATATAATTTAAATAGAAATTTCATTTAAGAATTAATGAAGAGTTATATAATTTTTAAAATATAAGAAATGCAAAAAAAATTATTACATTAATGTTTCCCATTTCAATACATTAAAATAATTTTCATAATCTTCTGCAAAATTAAAAGATAATTACTTATCAAGTTTTGAATTATTAGAACTTATTATATATTTAATTAAGATTGTATTATTAAAAACTTCTTTAACTTAAAGATGTAATTATTTATTGTAGATAATATTATAAAACTATATTTTGTTTTACTTATAAAAATTAAAATTTAATTTTAGCTAAAATGATATTTGAATATTTTATATGACATCCAATAAACATTCATCATTAATGAAACAAAAAAATCACAAAGAATGATCTACATTAAACATTCTGTTCAAAATAAAAAGGATGTTTATTGAAATAGTAGATCATTTTTATATGAATCTGATGATCAGTGTTAATCATCTCAGAACTTTAAGATTAAATAATTTTTAAGTAGAAAACTTTTGATCATTTTATTAAAAGCAAAGCGCTATAAATATTCTCATTAAAAAATTATGCATTCAGAAAACTATAAACTTTTTTAATCTTTGAAAATGAAAAAAATTGTTTTATTCAAGTTTAAATATTAAAGCTGAAGATTTTAACTGTTCCAAACAAAAAAAAAACCAATTGGTGTTATGAATAGTAAAAATCTAAATAAAGTAATTTCGGTGTTCTATCAAGACAAAATAAAAAAAGTTACAAAAAAACCTAACCTGACAAATAATTGCTCTTGATTGTTGACTCTCCAAGACACTACAGTAGCACCTGAAAAAAGATTTAATAATTATGAGAACATTTTAAAGAGTATCTCACAAAAAAAAACTGTTGAATTTGACCGATATCAAACTAGCAAAACAATATCAAATTGCCTCTTGCCCTGAAGCAAAAAAGGCGCCTCTTATATTTTAAACGAAATATGGTTAAGAGAAAAATATTCCGATTATTTACTGCTCTGAGAAAAAATTTAGAGCTATGAAATAAAAAACTTTAATATAAACATTTATACATACCATGAAGATTGATAGTGCATGTTGTATTATTTCCCCTATCTAAAACAACAACACTCGTTGCTGCCATTTTGTAAACTGTTTCTATCCCATTCAAGTTCCATTTTTCACAGTTCGCACTCTACGGTGTTGTCAATGCACGTGGCATTAGTATTCAATTTTTCTATTTAACATGCGCGTTAACTTATAAGTTTTTCTAAATTTTCTCAAATTATTAATTTTTAGCAATAAAAACTAAAATAGGGCTAAAAACCTTATCGTTTTCATTTTAATAAAAATTATAACTATTCACATAGCTATGATAATAGTAAAAAATCATTTAATTTAAAATTTTTCAGTGGCATGACGATTTTTGTTTTATCTTAGCATCTAAACTGATAAATATTTCATTTATTTTTAAATAAAAAGAATAGTTTTTCTCTTTAAATGACCAGTACAGTTGAATACATATTTCATTTGTGAAAAAAAGAGTTAACAAACAAATAGTACTTTAAAATGAAATACTGAATAGGAAAATAAAAGAGGATTAGATATAGATTTTGAACAGTCTATGAAAATTATAATAATCTTATTAAAGGTTATTGCATGAAAATATAGAAAGGTTGTGAACATATAAGGGTGATACAGTTTATATTGCAGTTGAGGAAAATTAACAATCCTTCCTTACTAATTTAAAATTGTTAAAAGCAATAACCCAAAACAATTACTATATCAAGGTACATGATAAAAATCAACATCCAGAGCTTATTATTGACAAATTTTTGATGCAAGGAAGCAGCTCTCTAGTCCTCAAATTTAGAATTTTAAAATTTGTTTCATAATGATTACTTTTTTTTTATCCACATAATATCCATCTTAAAAAGATATTTAAAAAACATCAAAAGCTTAACAGTCATAAAAGTATAATAAGCCTGAATAAATTAGATTTTCATGAAAAACGTATCTATCAAATAATCTTAAGGAGTGGAATTGGCACTGGACAGAGTAACACCAGAGTCAATCAATGCAAATTTATGGGACATAATAGTAGTTTTAAATAATATTTTTTTTACTTATAATGTCAAAAATTTTTTTAAATGGTTTTTGAAATTTAATTTTACATTCCATATGTAATTGTTTTATTATAATTTTATATAGTGAAAGTGTAATATCATTACATATTCCTTTTCCTTTCTGTTTCACCAGTATCATAAAATGGGATTAAAAATAAAATTCTTAAAAAAAATAAAAAAATTGAAAGATATTTTCAAAGAGTAACTTAACATATGCTTTAAATAATTTTATTATATCTATTAACCATTCCTTTCTTTCATTAATTAACAGAAAACAAAGTAATCACAGATATTAATTGCAGATATCTGTAGTTATAAATGTTTGTATACATATTATAGATATTATATTAATAACAATAATAAAAATTTTTTAGAAGTATTAAATAAATCAATGTCATTTGGATTAAATAAAACATGATATCCTTTAGTTTTAAGAATCTACAATTCTTAGTGTTAATTACTTATTCATATATTTATTAATTTTTATATTTATATAAAGTAAATGTTTTTTTATGCACTGATCAGCATATCATTAATTATATTCCTTTCCATATACCAAGTGTATTATTCTAGATTTTATGGAATAAAAATTTTTAAGAAATGCATATCTTCGTAACAAGTACTTTGAAAAACGAATTAAATCTACATGTGGAATTAAATTATACTTTATTTTAGCAAAATATTATTTTATTAAGCAGAATTACTTCTCAGTGTTTAACATGGTAAGGTTAAAGTTTTGTCGAATGTTAGGAAAAATGTCGGGATCTGCGTTTCCACATCGTTCTATTATCAGGTGTCGGTAATTGGCGGTGGCATGCGTAACTAAAGTTCAATTTATTTATAGTTTTTATTTTTTTTTATTTTTAATTTTTAATTTTTTTAAAATTAATTCTTATGTGGCGGGCCATAATATCATCGATCTCTCATGTGCAAGATAGTTTACCATGTTAAAATTTGGTAGTAAAGGTGATATTAACGTAACCCACAAATGTACTGTTCGGCTTCTAGATGACGCTGAAGTACTGGAATGCGAATTCCAGGTATATAGATTCTGTAATATGTATTGCAAAACTAATTAATTAAATACAAACAAAAAGTACAGAAACATAATTTTTCGGATACTTCACTGCACTTCATTCTAAATTACAGTATACAAAAGTAGAATTTTAAATTTAAATATCAACGATAATAGAATTAAAATTTACATGCATTTTTAGAACCTAAATTTTCAAAATTAAATATTCATTAGACAGTTTGAAAATAATATTTTTCATTTTTAAATATATATATATATACTTAGAAAAATTCTAGGAATTTTTGGATTTCACAGATTTATAATATTAATTTTTAACATTATTTCAGCCCCAGCAGAAAGGAAGTCATCTTTTAGAACATGTTTGTAGACAGCTTAATCTCTTGGAAAAGGACTATTTTGGTCTTCGTTATGTTGATTCAACCAGACAGAGGGTAAAATTGATTTTTATATTTAAAACTCATACTTGAAGTCAATTATAATCAACATCATATTAACACGCTTTTAAATTTTTGAATTTTATTTCAAAACATCATGTTAATATACTAAATAAAAGTAATTTTTCTTTTACTTTAGCAAAGTATTACTTTATTAAAAGAATAAGCAATTAATATTTCCTTGTATTTTTTTGATTTTAGCATTGGCTAGACCTAGGGAAAACAATAATTAAGCAAGTTAAAGGTAAATGATACATAATTTAAGAGGAAATTTAAGTTATAATTTCCAAAAAAAGTACCTGCTTAATTTCAAAAGATATTAATGAAATATGTAAATAATAATTTTTAAGAACAGTGAAATTTTCATGTTTTCCTGTTTTATAAATTATAATAAAAATGCTTTTTATTGGGTAAATGCCAAGTATTTAGCTACAAAAGATAACACAAATATAGTTTTATATTACCTAAATTTAAGTGTTAGTTATGTTAAAATTAACCTTGAACCAGAACAAAAGTACATATATAGGAGGAGCAAATAATTAAGTTTCTTTTTTTTTTTTACAAATATAAACTTTTTAAAGAATCTAAAAATGCTCATAAAAAGATTATGAAGAGGAATCCAATTTCAATCTGGCTAAGGTAATTCTGTATAACATGTTATTTATTATTATGCATTCAAATTTGGCATGATAATGCAGATTTCATGAGCATTGTATAGTTTAATAAATATAATTATGATTGTGATATAAATGTTTATTTTTTTATTATTGCATTGCAAAATGGTTGTTGAATTGTGTTCATTTCTAGAAAATTTAAATTCAGTTATGAGAAAAGTCAAAGAAATATAAATAATATATTTTTTTCTGTATGTTTTCCTACAATTTTATACAGTTTAAATACAGTATAACACAAATAAAATAATTACATTAATTAATAAAATTTTGTTTCAGATAATATTACTTTCTTATATTTAATTTAAAAATTTTAAGAAATAAAAATATATATATATTACCATACACTTTTAATAAATTATTCAAAGTATTTATGAAAAACCTAATAAAAACTCTAGAAAAGAAAAAAAAAAAGGAAATTTTATTTTAAAGACTTAATAACTTTCAAATAAGATTTTCTCTTTTTTTTTAGATATGGATCCAATTTTATTTAGCTTTAGAGTTAAGTTTTATCCAGCAGATCCTTTTGTTCTAAAGGAAGAAATAACAAGATACCAAATATATTTACAACTGAAACGTGATCTTTTACACGGTCGATTATATTGTAACCAAAGCGAAGCTGCCCTTTTAGGTGCCTATATAGTGCAAGGTTTGTATTCTTTATCCAGGGGAAATATTCTTAAATCTGAAATCTAATATTCATAAAATAATGAGAAATTAGGAATGAGCTGTTATTAACATGACACTTAGGAATCAGTTTTCAATATAAATCAGTAAAATCAGTTTACAATATAAATTCTTCATTATTTTACATTTATTTATGATTCAAAAAATACATTTTATCAGATCTTAGTTTCTCTTTAATTTTTCGAATCACTTATGAAAATTGTACTGGTAATGTAATTAAGAATTGATCCATTGTTAATCTTATGAAATTAATTTACTATCTTTTTTCACACCATATATGAGGTATGGATCTCGCGCATATCTGCTTTGAAGATTGGTGATAAACATCTTGATCCCATGTATTATTTGTTTCATACGTATTATTTGAAAGTTTTCCGCTGTCAATATTAGAGCTTGAAGATAGAGATCATTAATCCGGAAATCGTGCAAAACTTTTTCGCAGATTTAGCAAGAATCCTGCCAAATGTTTTTCTTATGAACCATTATATAATTCCGAGGGTTTTTGGTATAATGTTTTTATTATATCTTTTCTTTTCGTTACCCTGTTTTGCAATATTCAAATCCACAGATGTGGCAGAGTTAGCTGTATTTTCTTTATTCTGCGGTGCCGATATTACCCGCAAATTTAAATTTCCGGTAACTATTTTTATGTTACTTTAGGATACATATCCTAAATTAAGAGGAGTGTATCTAAAGAGAAGCAGTAACCGATTTCTTGATATCATCTTCTCCTTAAGTTCCCTAAATCACTCTTTCTGTTCCGTTCTAATTGTCTGGTAGTTCAACTCTTTGACAATCTTTACACAATTTTGGATATAGTCGAATGCTTTTTTCTCACAAGCTTATCAATATATATGATTTTGTATTCTTTATTATTTTTCTGAGCGATAAAATTATATAAAGTTGATTTCTTACACTTTAAAGCTGAACTGGGAGATTATGACCCAGAAATTCACGATGGAAATTACGTAGCAGATTTGAAAATTTTACTCAAACAAACCCAGCCGATTGAAGATAAAATATTAGAACTTCATCAAACCCAGCTCAAAGGACAATCACCAGCTACGATCGAGATGCACTTCTTAAAAAAAGCTTGCCAGTTGGATACCTATGGTGTAGATCCACATCCCGTTAAGGTAAGTCAATTTTATAGTTTATTGAATAGTATTTCTAAGCATGTAGCAAATACAGACTAAAATATAATAATATTTGTAACTTATCTGACTAATTTCAATATTTTAACACTTTACTTTATTTTCTCACTAATATCAGTACTTTAAAAGAATCTATACCTTCATTTAAATGTTTATATAACATTCATTAATTTTTTTATTACATTCTAAGTACATTTCGTTTGAGCATGTCTATAAGTAAAAGTTAAATTAAATCTATCAATAAAATAATAACAGTAATACTCATGAATGTTGCTTTTTTAAAGGATCATAGAGGCAGTACATTATATCTCGGCATCAATCATCTGGGCATTTTCACTTTTCAAGGAAGTAGAAAGACCCGACATTTTAATTGGTCAGAAGTACAAAAAATTAATTATGAAGGAAAAATGTTTATTATTCACTTGGTATATCATGAGGTTAGCTTTGATTAAATATCAGATAAATTTTATAGATTTTTTTTGTCTTTAATCGAAGATAATTATTAATTTATTAATTAATCTTAAATAGTAAAAAATAATTAATGTCAGATTCTATTATTTTTGTTTTTAACATTATTAAAAGACTAAAATAATAGAATAATTACTATTTAAAACAATGTCAAGATTAATAAACTGTGTCATTTTCATAATTCATTTACTTAATATATGTACATACATATTAATATATATAAATAAATTTTTCATGCAACTCAGGATTCTAGAACTAAGGTAGATTTGATTTATAAATTAGGTAAATTTAAGATGCATGCTGCACATAATTAAATAAAATGGTTTACATTTATTGTACATTAAAATTTAAAAAACGTGCGCTTTAAAAATTTAAAACTTAATAAGATAAAATGCAATTTATAATTTTTAAAATTTATTGATTCTTAAATTTAAGTTTTATCAATAAAATATTTTTTTACGCACTTAACTTTCCCCGTTAAAATATCGAATCATAATTTATCGTAAAACATAATTTTAGCTTTGTGGTACATAAAATTTTTATGTGCAATACAATAATATGAAACTAAATTTCAAATTTTATTGCTTTTAATTGATATTCATTGCTTCTCACAAGCATAAATAACAGTAATTGATTTAAAAAGAATCTAAAGCCGGTTGGAAATGCTAATATATTTTATATATTTCTATTTTTCAGAAAAAGCATACAGTTGGCTTCAAATGCCCAACGGGTGCGGCTTGCCGACATGTATGGCGATGTGCCATCGAGCAAATGTTGTTTTTCACACTTCAAAAGTCAACCGATGCTCCTGTTGTCACTGGTGGTGGTTTATTCTCTTGGGGTACTAAATTTAAATATACCGGAAGAACAGAAAAAGAAATCTTGGAAGATTCGGCGCCTACCAGAACAGAAGAGCCTACAATAAATAGAGTTGGCAGTTTAAGACAAAAAGCTTCTAGTGTGCCTGCTACACCGTCAACACCGATTGGCTCAGACCTTGGTGAGATTAGTAAGATCAACTTTCCTTAATATTTCTGTATTTGGTGATGATCGAGGATTTCAATAAAATCAGAGTAACTAGAATTTATTAGCTTAGTTAGATTTAGAATTATATAGACTAGTATTTTTTTCGGGCAGTTCTATAGATCAACTCTATATGGATATCTTGAAGTATTTTAAAGAATTCTTTTGGTAATGTGATGATATTGAGATCATATATAACAGTAAGAGATAATGCAATAAATGAATGGCACAATATAAATATAAGCAAGCAGTTGTAGAGAAATTGTGAGGCGAATGTGTTTAAGTACTGGTTTAAAAATTTCCATAAGTTATGTGCTCCCTTAGATATTTGCTATTAATTAGTATTTATTCAATTTGGTCGGATGAGTCGAAGTGTTTTTTGTGAATAAATTTTAAACATTTATTTAGGATATAGCAGTTTGCCTCGTTCAAATCATTCGGCACCAGATTCAAGACTTGAACGGGATCACTCATTGACGTTAGGGGTTGATTATCCTGATAATTCACTTTCATTCCTTGAAACTGTCTCCGAAGATCAAGAACAAACAGGAAAGCGAAAAGTACCAGGTTGGAAGAATTGACTTGAAAGTTGAATTGAAACTAATGATTAGTTAACAATATTTCAAATATTCCCTTATTTATATTATTATTGCTACATTGTTATTTTGCTGGCCTTTCATTTCATTGCCCAGCATGTTTTATCGAGAACACAAAATAAAATGTTATATCACTTAATGTCTGCATTCGGAGTAATATTTATTTCAATTATCGCATTGATCGCTGGCTGTAAAATTATGCAGGAATCCTGTATTTATTTTTTTTCCCCTTGAATGAATATAAGCTTCAGATAATTTTTTGTTCCAATATAAATAAAGCTTTTTTGTAATTAAGCAAAAAAATCAGTTATTACATTGGAAAATTCACCTTAAATTACGGTGAAAACAGTAGTTTTTATGAAATTACCCTGTTTAACATTTATTTTTAACTCATTAAGATTGTGTTTCTTAACAAGATTTGATTTCAGATCAACATATATATGTTTTATATAGTCTTTTTTACTTATTATTTTTAATGTTCCTCTTAAATAAATAATTTCATATGCAGAATTAAAAATTTAAAATTGAATTCACATTTTGATTTTGTTTAATATGAGAGAATCTGATAATTTATTGATGTTGTTTATAATTTTTCATTATTAAAAATAATTTAATCTCATGAATATATATATATGCATATGACATATATATAATATAAATATTATATGTTATATATATATATATATATGATATTCAAAAGTGATCACTGTATGTATATATAATGGTCAATTTATGAAGCCTCAGCAGGGTATAGTTTTTAATTATTTTGAAATATATATTATTTCCATTAATATCTGCTTAAAAGTTATACTTTTTTGGTATAATATATTACGTAAATTGTGATACGTAACAAAAGTTTTAGTTTACAATTGATTTGAGGAAACATTGTGAATATTGTATGCACTTTTAATAATCTATTAAGAGATATTTTGTAAAATGAAAGTAATATCAGTTTATCTACTGATATAATTTTGAGAATTGAATTAAACAATTCCCAAAAAAGACAATAGAGCATGATTGCTATCAGAGAAATTTTTTGCATGTAATATTTTAGTAATTTATAAATTTAATAATATTAGTTCATGAATGCTACTATTTTATGAATAAAATTTTATGATTAGTAGAAGTAATTTTAATTAGGTTTTGCATTTCATTATTCGGCAGTAAAAAATGAAGAAGACTTTGAGAATTCAACAATCGGAAAGACAGACAAAATGCAAAAAGATTTAAGAAACGGTTTTGGAATTGTGAAAAGAAAAGGTAGGTTAGTTAGCATTAGTGGGAAGTATATTAAATTTTTATTTTTAACATTCATATAATTTAAATTTTAATTTTTCACGTTTTAAATGGTAAAAAATTTTTAAATAAATTAATGGGTCTAGATTAGACTATTCTTCGATATTAAGTTATAAATATGAATCTCTAAATTTCTTCAAATGTCATTTTTTTACAGGTTTAAAGGAAGTAGATTCCGCAAATGGCTATTATTTTCGCGATTCATTTGAACATTCTTCGATAGAGTCGCAGCTGCAAGATGTAGGCCTAAAAAGCGGTTTACCCCAGGCTCATAAGACAAATAAGAGTCAAACACCACAACCTGGTCATCACCGACTTAAACCCGGAATTAGCAGGTCATCATTGCAGCCTAGTAGCGTATTTCCAGGACAAATAGTTCCACTGCCAGCACCGCCTGCTTTATCTGTCGAAGTCCGTAAAAACGAATCCTCCAAGAGGTTCAGTCTTTTTCAAGTAAGTTATTCGTCTTTATGAAGAAAAACTATATAAGTTATTAAGCCAAATTTTAAATCTTTGGTTTAAACGAGATTTTGTAATGTAAAATTGAAACTTTTTTAAATGAAAATGTGAAAATTAAGAACTTTTTTAAAATTTTGTATAAAAAAAAATTTTTAAATTTTTTAAATTGCATTTTGATTAGTATTTTTATAGTAAATTTTACTTTCCAGGTATTTATACCATCTTTTCTCTTTGTTGCCATTTCCCTAATAGCTGCCACCGTCCTAGTCTTGGAATCCGATTCAGAACTTCTAAAAAATTTTAGAAGAATACCTGAAATGGTTGCACTTCAGAAGGAATATTATGAACCTGTCAAAGAATTTTTTAGGAAGAGATTCATCAAATTTCTCCCAAAATAAATAGGTTATATTTATACACTTACTACGGAAATGTAAAGTACATGTTCAAAAGATTATTCATAAATAGTATATATATATATTAACAAGAAAGTAAAAAAAAAGTTAAGTAATTGGAATTCTTACTAACGTTTTCCTAATTACAGTTGAAGTTACATTCTACAAAACAGTCTTTATTCCCATATCAAACTGTAATTAATTTAAAAAATTTGACACGTTAAATCGTATCTGCCAATCCGTTGCACCCCTATTTAACATAAAAAGAGAATATGATTTTAGAAAAAGAGTTTGTTCAAATACAAATCAGATAGAACAAAAATTGTTATTTCAAATGATTTTGCCGAATTTGTATATGAAAAAAAGAATTATGCATAATAAAAGAAAAAAAACTTTCTTCTGAGTAATAGATTTTAATCTAGAACTATGCAGTTAGTAGGTCTTTAAAATCTAATTTTTCACAAATTTTTAATATATTTGTTAAATGATAAACTTTTCTTCTCAGATATGATTTGTTAAAATATTAAATGTATTTAACATCAGTAAATTTTAATTACCAACCATTAATTTATTTTATGACTGGAATCTATTTTTTACCGCACATTTTTCTAGACATTCACAAAACTGTGTATATATATATATATTTCATATTTTTAATGCAACGGAAAATTATTTGTAATTAAATAAGTAAATTGCTTTTATAGGATTAATTTTAGAATATATAATTTAGAATTACAAAACTTTTTGAATTCATGCATTTAAATTTGAAAAGAAAACATTTATGTAATATGTTGAATATTAACCAAAGAAACATTTTTGTTTGTATAATTTTGTTTTTTAATCAGGTTATTACAAAATTGGAAAATGTAATAATTTACAAGGGTTATTGTTTTCCTTGCATTTAATTAAAATATAAAGATTTATCTTATTCATTTCTTGACTAAAGAAAGTCATTTTAAGCGTTCAAATGCTATTTCTTTTAAATTTTATGTTAATTCATAAATTGTGATATTTATCTGCCAATTTAATATCGAAAATTATTATTGTGCGTACTGCTATTAAATTTTGAGGACCGTATTTCGTGCAGACATCAAATTTAAACATTATCACACTTTGGTAGAAGCTTCTACTTTTTAAAAGTTAATGTTATGTAATTAAATTAAAATATCGATTTTTTAATTTCATGAGATTAATAAATCTTCAGTTAAAATTATAATTTTCCATGAAATGATCGATATTTTAATTTTTTTATTAAACATTATATAGGTGATTTTAAGAAATTCTTGCTTTTTTAAGTAATTTTTGAGTGGTTTCAAATTCCAGAGTACATCATTTAATTGATTTAAATTCTTGCTGCTACCTAGAAATCGTTTCTTTTTTAGATACATGGAACTACTGTAGGCTGGTAAGATAACGAATATCTACATATGCTATATTCTTCTCATGAATATTCTTTCATTATCAAATCTATTGTTCTGGGTTGCCTAAAAAAAATTTTAGCATGACGAAAAATTAAAGGAATAATTTAAAGATTTCTATCTATATTAAAATTTTTGTTTTATTCGGAAAACTCAAGACAATTGATTTTCATAAAAAAATTTTTTAAATATCTTCTACAGATCTCTAAATGTTCTATCATTAAAATAAAGCAATATTAATTTTGCAAAAATCTTACTTTTTCGGATCTACATTTCAAAATTTTTATTTAAAAGAACAGAGAATTTTATTTAATAGTTGTTTGAATAAAATGTTTTTTGAAAAGTTTGTAAGTAATCAATTTAAATTTCTTAATATACATTTACATATCTATCTAAAGTTTTAGAAATTATCTGGAAAAAAAAAATTTTATAAATGTTATTATAAATTTTCTTAAACAAACTTTGAGAAAATTAAGAATATAATTAAAAATCAAGTATGATTGAATACTATGAAACCATTTTCAATATCCAACGTGTTTCTAATATCTTTTTCTCAAAAGTTTTCGCCAAAAATTTCTATATGTATAAATTTTTTATCTTTATATTTTAAATATATTTCATTACCAAAGAATGACATTAAGATTTTAGATTAAAAATAAATATGCAAAAATATTTCTCAAATGTTGACCGACTTTATTGTGTGTGTGTGTGTGTGTGTGTGTGTGTGTGTGTGTATGTGTGCATATATATATAAACAAACGTATGAAACAAGATGGTTTTACATGACATTTGTACAAAAAAAATTTTTTCAAACATTGCCTGTTTTATTGGAAAGAAAAATGAAACTGATTTTTTTCATACGTATTATGGAGACATTAGATGTAAAAACTTTTAAAGGACTGACTATTACTTTTAACTGTAAAATAAATTTACAAATACTTTTCCTTCTGTCTTTTATTTTCGGTTTAGGTTTTTAAAGTTTTGGTACATTTACATAAACTTCTTTAATAAAATATTATATAAACATTGCTTATAGTCCATAATATTCCTCTTGCATATGAGTATTTGTGGGATAAAAATTCATTTTGTGCCATTATTTTAATAAATAAGCAATTTTTATAAGAATTATGATAGTTAAATTCTAGACTTTAATCAAAATAAATTCTCTATATGCTTAAGCGTTACTAAAGCAGTTTTGCATAACTTTTAAAAAAGTCATGAATTAATGTCATATTTTAAAAACAGTTTTAATAGATTGCGTTATAACAGATTAAAAATCATAATAAAAATTAATAAGTTAACAATACCGAAACAATTAAAAAAGAGAAATGTACTAATGGTTTCTGATATAATTTTTAACCTACTAAATTTTACAAAACACATTACTCGTATTAAATTCTCTTTTTATATTTGCCTTTTTAATATGTGTTTGATGAATTTCACTTTTTTTATTTAAAAATTTTTGAATTTGATTGTGAATTAGACGAATCATTCTTTTTCTTTATTTTTTTTTTGTACTGATTTTAGTTTCATCTGCCGTTAAAAGTTTCTGTTTTATTATCGAAAATAGTACTGTGAACATAGTTTTATTTAGAAATAGATAATATGGAATTGTTATTGTATGATATATTTCCAATTTTTAAAAAAATTAAGTTTATTTTTTTGTTTATCAGCACTATTAGTGTCGCTTAATAAATTAAATATGTGAAGTTAAAAATGTAATTAATTTTTCAAGAAATATGAATATAAAGAAATAACGGTAGAGAAACTTGTTAAAATAAATTATCAATTATTTATTTTTAATTGTATAATCATTACTGATTTTTAAGCAAGCAAATTCTATAAAATTCTAATTCATAATTATGTAATGTTGATTTTAAGATGTATTAAGTTCAAAGTGTTTTTTTTTACTTTTTTCAATTTTGAAATTACACTATCAATTTTAATTTTTATTCAGTTTTTATATCATCATATTTATATATTTTATATATATTCTTTGATTCACTCAGTCAATTTGAAATCTTATCAATTATTTCTTGATGACAAAATTTTATAAAGCCATCATAGATAATATCTCCGTCAAGATTAGAGCCATATATACTTATAGTCGGACTTTAATTTTATTTAATTCAAAGTCAAAAAATTATGTCCAATAACTCTTTTATTTATTCCTACTTTTATAATTGCCTTAACACATGTGTATTAAATTAAATAACAGAAAGTAATCCCAACTTTTAGTGTTTCATTCTAATAAATCAGAATGATGTCTTGATTTAAAAAAATATATATAGTTAAAATTCCCAAATTTTTATTAATAAATGTAAATATTTACTATTTTACAAAAACAAAAAAATTTAGATCAAAGTTTTCTCTTAAATGATTATTTTTTGATCTCCTAAACTTATTTAAATTCTTAATTTATTATTATTTAATGTTAATTTCATAAATATTTGTTGTAAAAAAAATTTTTTTTTTGCATTATTCATACTTAATTTTATTTTATAAAAATATTTTTTAATTATCGTTACCTAGTAAGGACCAAACTAACTATAATAATCTCTAATAAGATTCATATTTATTAATTTAAATTTATAGATAGATAATTCGGTGGATTTTTAAAAAGAAAAATTGGTCGTAATTTGACTTCTAAACTGAAAATGGAACTTTCCTTGAAGGAAAAATTTTCGAGTCCCATACAAATCTGAATATATACATGTAAATGAATGCATTAATAATTTACTGCTCAAGATTAAAGGCTAATTTATATAAAACCGTTTAACATAGGTTGTAGAATATAAAATGAAACCCGATAAATTTTTAATCAGAAATTATATATCTATGTTTATTATGCTTGTTTTTAAAACAATGTTTGGAAAGCTTTCTTTTATTTTTTGATATTTTAATTGACTTATTTTTTAATGAAAATATTAATTTTTGTTATATTAGATTTTGAACTTTTATTTTTTCTGCCAATCCGATTTTAATTAAATAATTTTTTTAAAATCAAAAAATATGTTTTCTTCATAAACATTCATAGGGAACAAGAATAAATACACTTTATATTATTCATATTGCACATCAAATTATATATTTAGTAATTTTTAAAATCTCAATAAACCCAATATTTATATTTTATGATTGTTTTGAATTTTCGCAAAATTTTTTTGTAGCAAGATTTTATTTCAAAAAATATAAATATTCATATATGATTCAACTTTTATAAATCTTAGTTTGTTCAACTTGTAAAAATATAATTTGAGCTGTAATTTATCAGTATGATGTTTTTTCTATAATCGATTTTTAGTTTTTAAAATGAGATTTTAAATTTATAATTTTTATTTTGTAATTGAATTTATGAAGGGAGAAACAGAGATAATGAAAAGACGTAATTGTATGAGAAAATTTTGGAATTAATACCTTATCTTAATTCTTGTCATAATAAACAAATACAAAACAAAATTTTGTAAAAATTTAATAATTTTGTTACTTTATTTTTGTTTTATTTAAAAAAAATTTTTTAATTTTTACTGAATTATGTATTACCAGTTTTTTTGTTACAAACCATTTAAAATGATATGTTTAATTTTATGGAAAGACAAAAGAGAAATTAAATCCATATTGTTTTCCGTAGAATTTAAGTTACTTTAATATTCCTGTTATTATATCACTTTAGATTGCAATCTAAGGAACAATTAATAATACAAATGAAATTTTTCATTTTACTTTTATTCTCAATAAAAATAAAAAATATTATGTTTTTTGCATAAACTTTCCCCTGCCTTAGTTTAAAGGTGAAAAAAAAACGCTGAAATATTTTATGTGCAATGTGTAAAGGAATGCAGTTAAACTACTTGAATAATCAATGAAACAAAAAAATTTGATAGCTAGGTTTCATAAGCAATTTTCAGCAGGCAAACGAATCCATTTGCTTGCTCAATTATGTTAAATGCACGAATTTGTGGGATTTAAGTATTTTGTATCCGAATCAAAAAAAAAGAATTTTTTTAATAAATATTAACTGTTTTGCAGGTAAAAAAATAAATGAAATATGAAAATATTAAATTATGATTTTTTTTAATAAGTATTTTTCAGTGGTATTGAACTTAGGGCTTACCTTTTAAATGTTTACATATAGTATTACTGAAAAGGATTAATCAATCAGTATGTAATTGATATATGATTAATATATCAAGAACTTATATATTTATTACATTACTGATTTACTGATTTTAAATTGACTCATCATTGCTTGAATATAATTCAAGTGTCATCCAAATACATGAAATTTTCTACATTTTATGCTCCCTATGGGAAATTAAATTACTTTTCGAAATTCAAATTAATATTGAATTTACCAATATTCTTTTCTGGACACCAAAAAAGTAGAAAATTCACATTTTAGTTCCTTTTAAGTGTTTTTGGAAAAGTTAAGTTCTCGTACAGATCCATATTGAAATAGTTGGTTTTGGGCAAATTTTTCGCCAATTCGAAAATTGTCGGATTAATCCTTTTGGAATTTAAAAAGCGATAGGTAAAGTGGAAATTTTCCTCATTTAACAATATTTTGCGTTTTTAGTTTTAAAAAAAATTCCAGATAATCCGTCTTGACACTTTCCAACCTATTTGCATCCTTTCAGTGTTTGTCTTTCCTTTTCGCCAGAATAGTTTCAAAAGTTCTCATAACAAAAGATTACGCAGCATTATCTGCCAAGTCTTCGGGTGAAGGGAAAACTAAGTCTTGATGGTCTCTGTTAATTCTTCAAAATGATTTGGGAGAAATTATCATAAGTCTGCTATGAACTAATTTCTCTGATAATTGGAAATAACCAAAAAATGATCCTTTTCTAATAAAAACTATCTTAATTATAACGAAAATTGTATACAAAAAAATTTAAAATTTATTCTATTTGCGAAAAAACAAAAGATATTGTTTAAAATAATTGAGACAAAGAGTGATTTTTAGCTAATATATTTACGCAAAAATGTGGTTTTTAAATAAACAATATTTAAATCTCACTCTAAACAAGAAAGCAGTCAGCACTACTGACTAATTAAATTACATTGCTGAAAACCCATCGTCATTTTAAAAACAAATTATCAGCAAGACATTCATTAAATGCAAATTCGGAAATGCTTTTATCTACAAAAATGTTTTTATAAATATTAAAGAAAATCATTTTTGAATTAAAAGTTTAATGCTTTCAATTTAGTCCCAACATTAAATTATATGATTAAGTCAAATATTTCTGAAGTTATTTTAATACTTAATTTACATGGATGATTCAGAAATATGAAGATTAGTTTCCAAACTTCTTAAAAGCAAATTATTTTTATTAAAAATAAAATTTCTTGATAAAAAAGGACATAAAATTACTAAACTTTGTTATTTCATTAGAAAATTAAATTTAAATTTACTGTTCTGAGTTTAGAGTAGCGGTATTTTGACTGAAATTGGAAGAAATATCGGAATCAATTGGTTGAAAAGATTTTGCATCTTCAGATGAATAATCTTCAATCATGGAAGTATTGTACAACTGATCATAAATCTGTTCTGCTTCCCTCATTATTTCTGCCTTTTCTTCTACAACTTTATTGGTAATTTTATGATGTCTATAAGTGTGCATTTTTAAATTTGCCAGTTGCTTAAAATCTTTGTGACACTCTTGACACTGAAATGGATGTTCTCCTGTATGAGTGCGAATGTGAACAATACATGTGCTATTATCTTTAAATTTTCTGGGACAATATTTACACTGATATGGTTTCAAACCAGAATGGGATTTTTCATGCCTTCTTAAGGCACTTTTTAAAGTAAATGATTTTGTACAAAACTTGCAAACCAATAATGATTCATTATGCTCAATTGAGACATGAGTTTCTAAAAGTGATAAGTTACCAAATGATTGTTGACAATATTTACATGACAGGTTTTCTTCATCACAAGTATGCTCCTGAAAATCTGTCAATTTTCCAAAAATTTTATTACAGTGCTTGCATTTATGAGCTGTTGAATTCTCATGATATTTATTCACATGCCCTATTAAATCTTTTTTTAACTCAAAATTTTCATTACAAAATTTGCAAGAATAAACCTCATTGCATTTAGTCATATGTATTGAATAATCTTCTTTTGTTGTAAATACTTTGCAGCAAAATCTACACATTTTATCCATATGAGTTAATTCATGTTTTTTCAGTTCAAAATTTTTATCAAATAATTTTTTACAGAACTTACAAGTAAAGTTATCAAATGAATGAGACTTCATATGCAATTCTAAGTTTTTCTGATACTGAAACACATGATCACATTTGTGACAAGTAAGAGCATGTTTCATACTCAGGTGAGTTTTATATTCATTTACATGTGAAAAATGTAGTTTACATGTTTTACAAGGGTATAAATTAATATCAGGATGACATTTAATTAAGTGATCAATTAATTTATCATAAGTTACAAAACCTGATGAACAGGCAAAACAAATGAACACTTTTAGATCATTTTTTTCTACTTTGCAAATGGTACTGCCAAAAAAACCTGAATTGACATCATTTTCTTCACTACTTGTACAATTTTTCTTATCAGACCATATGGTTGGTAATTCCTGAGATTCTAATTCTAAAGTATTAACTGAAACAGGTTTCTCTGTAACCTCACTTTTATTTTCATTCAATTGAGAACGCAAAGCTGCATCTGAACTCTCACATACTGTTCTAAACTGAAAGGACTTTTCAACTTGATGAGCACATATGTGGCAAATTTCGGTGGGTAGATCATCATCAGCAAATATCTGGAAAAACATTTGTTTCCAATTGTTAGTTATTCTGAGCAAATCCGTTCAGAAAGTAATGTGATAACTGAAGAAAAGCGTTGATCGCTTTAATGAAAAAGTTACCTCGATTGAAGCGCAGCTTAATATCTTAATTCTAAATGGAGTTTCAGATTTAATATCTTTCCTGAATATTGGAAACATAAATCCTTCTTTGGAAAGGCATAGTCTGCAAACGCCTTTCAATTTTTCCGGCATTTTCTTTTACTGAATTCACAGCAATTTTACAAACCAGAATGAAATTGAATATATATATATATCTATGAATGCTATATCACTGTCATGAGTCCGGAATAAATGCTTCAATTCAATAATTACAACTATTACATGAAATAAGTTTTAAGCTGCATAACTGTTCTTATAGTACAATGTAAACATAAATATTCTACGAAACGTCACAAGTACCAATAATAAATATGTTAGTACCAACTTAAGCTTTGTGTTCAATCATTTATATATATATTTCGAAAAAATATATATTTCAAATATGGAGAAGTGAGTGTTGTAAGATTTTATAATAAAGTAATGCAGAAAAAAATTACATATCAAGTACTAATTTTTATTTAATATTTAAGTATTTTCCGGATTGATTTGGTATGAAATTATTAATAACTGAAAACTATGACACAAAACTAGTTGCATTATAAATTTAAATAATGTATTTAAATCTCTTCAATAATATTTAAAACCATTTTAAAATATTACTTATAATGCTGAAATTTCAAAATTTTGAATTAAAAAAATCCGTTTGCCAATCTTAACTGCTAGATAAAAAACTTTTACTTGTGGGAAAATAAATGGTTCGGTGTAAATATAAATCATCATACACTTAATAGCATGAAATTGTTTTCCTACACTTCCGCTCATGTCATAACGTCAAGTGTATTGTAGTGTCAGTGGCCGCCAAAATAAAAAACATGGCGGCGAAAATCTTAGAAGATGTTTTGAGTAATTTTATAAGTATCGACTCACTTTTAGAATGGTTATCAACACAAAGTACAGTTACTGATGTAAGTTACTTTTACTATGATTTTAGTTCCTTATAATTTTTATTGTCTTATTTTATATGAAAGTAATCTCTTTAGATTGTTTATCATAATTTTTTAAAATATTTTGATTTTTAATTATTATTCAAGATCTTGTGATTAGATTTTGTTAAAATGAATAGATTTAGCTATGTATATTTTAACTTTTTTGGACAACAAAATATTTTCACATTTTTTACTTAGTTCATCATTAAAAAAAGGTTAAATTAACCTTAACTTTGTGCTCATAATTTTTAAAGTGTATCTAGTCATTAAATTATGAGAAACTTAAAAAACTCATATGATGTCATATTGATATTATTATCACTGTTGTGTCAGATTCTTAGGTTTGATTCTTCATTCATTTATAATTGTCAAAATTATTATTTTAAGTATGAAAACAGAATTTTAGATCTAACTTTAGGTTTTATGATTCATTAGATGAATGGAACAGTTTATTTATGATAAACCAAGTTATTTAATTAACAAAAAGGATTGTAATTTTAATTCATTTAGTATTTTACTAACTTGTAAAGTTGTTTTACTCCAAGGGATCATAAAATGAAATTTTATTAACTAAGTGATTAAAATGAAATATTAAAAATATTGAAATTAAAACTGATTTAAAAAAAATGTAAGATTCTTTTAAATATATATATTAAAAATTATATTTATCTTGAAGTGAATTAATATGTGTTAGAGATGAAGTTTTTTTTTTTTTAAATTTGAGAAACAATTTTAATATTTTACATATTTAATTTTTAGCTAAAAAAATTTTGTGATTTTAACTTATTTTTTTAGTTTGAGAAGTTTCTAAAGAAATTTTAGGTTAAAAAGAATATGACCTCATTTTTTAAATTCATTATCATTGTCTCAAATTTATAACATTGAAAGATAAGTGTAAAGTAAATTAAGTACTACATTTTGAAATTACAATTGATATTTTATGAATCATAAAATGATATATGAAAAATTATGTTGTACAATATTATTAATTATTTAATTTTCTGTAAATTATAATCAAATTTGAATTAAGTCGATTACAATAATTTTCTTAAAATAATTTCAGGTAAATATATTTATTAATCATTACAAATGTAGTCAGGTTGAGTTTGCTTCATACTTTTTAAATTTCCTGAGGGAGCAATCTTCAATGTAAGTAAAAAGGTATTAATTACTTTCAATAAAATACATTAACAGCAAATTTATGTTAATGAAGTTAGTAATTCATCATTTGCTTTAGCTTACATTAATTTAGATCAAAGAATTAAATTTATAAATTGAATATTAAAGTATGAACAGCTAAATTAAATTTTAATGAAGATGCAGTTGTTTTGATGAAAGTAAATTAATATTTTTTTAAATGTTATTACTTTTTTTAATGTTTTTTATTACAGTCAAAGATAAAATTTTTTCAAAAATCTGATGTTATTTCAATGTATATTCAGAGATTTACATTTCAATTGCTGTTAACAACAAAAAAGTAATTCACAATAAATCAAGAAATTATACATAATTACAAAAAAATGTTATTAGGGAAAAGTATATTACAAGATTATTTTTTCTTATTCAGGATTTTGCAGGCTTCATGCACTGCGGAGACGCCATGCAAAAGTTCACAATTAAGAAAAATGAAAATTCTGAATTTCTCCTCTGAAAAATCACCGGATATATTAAAATCAGAGGATAGTAATGATGCCACAGAAAAAAAATTGGATTTAAAATCGTTTCCGACTTTAGGAGATGGTTCTCTAAAAACGAGGAATAATTATAGAAACTGCAGCAAATTTGGTGAAGATTCGTCGAAGGAATGCCTCTCACTTAGTAACGATAGTAGGGACTCCTCAAAAAAATGTAGAAGGGCCCAGTTATTTCCGGAATCGTATGAGAAAAATTCCGCTAGTCCGGAAGAAGACCCATCGCCTAGCGAAATTAAATTAATTGAGAATAGAAATCATCCAAATATCTCAACTCCAAAATCATCTGAGAAAGAAGCAGCAGATTTAGCTGAATATTTTAACGATTTTAAAAATCTTGACGGATCTCCTGAATGGAGTCCTTCTCTTAGATGGAAAAAGGACTTCAGGAAGAAAAATGATTTTACGGTGGATAAAAATCTGCAAAATAGTGGTTCCATTACTTCTGTTAATAAATCAAAAATCTTTAATGAAGATTCTTCCTCTAAAGCAGCAATAAGCAGCACCAATTCCTCAATTAACAAATCCAAAACATATAATGAAGATTCTTCTTCAAGTAGAAGCAAAGAATTTAAAAGCAGTTCGCGCATGATATTAAGTGATTTCATTGTAAATGATTTAAATATATATGAAACAAAAAAAGATAGAAAAAATAAAATTAGGAAACGAATTAACCCGACACCCGTAAATTCCGAATCACATAAATATGAGGAAAATTGTTTTGAAATATCTAGCTCTAATACAGAAAATGGAACATCTGTAGCTGAAGAAAGAAAGATGTTAAAAACAGAATGTGCTACTTTGCTGGAACAATTGGAATCAAAATCTCAGTCAGCAATTATTAAAAAAGTACGTAAAAAAATTTTTTAAGGGTATGAAAATCTTGCTTATTGAATTAAATCTGGAAGCTAAATTGCGTTAAATAGTAATTGTAAAAAGTTTTATGAATATTTTGAATAAGCTAAAAATGTGTTAAACTCACAATTCTAGCAACGGAAATTTCATTTCAGGATCCACTTTCGGCCAGAGTACATTCGACGCCATCAAAAACGTTGATGCCCAATCTAGAATCAGCCACTTTTGTCCATGAACTGAAAATATTGTCTAGAATTTATTCGTTTATATTGGATGAAAATTATTGCCAGAATGTAATGATGGAATTTTGTTTTATGATTAGTTTATTAGTAATGCAAGATCACACTTTTACAGAATTAGACAAGAAATTGAACAAATTCAGTGAAAAGGGAAGCAGAAAGTTTTTAGCAACGATTCATAATTGCGTTTATTTTGCCGTTGAAACTTTATGGCTTCAGAGAAATATTTTACTTCTTTTAAATTTGGCGGCTCTGAAATTGTTAAGCGAGAATAAACAAGTAGAAAAGTTCAATATGAATTTAAAAAAATTTCTTGAAAAAGCTTGTATCGAAAGAGAAGAACAAGAGATGTTGAGAAGACAAGTTTGTGATGGTAAAGGGATAGGAAAAGGTGTAGTATTAATTGAATTCTAGATTATTTTGGGATAAATTTTTTTATTTTATTTTTTACGAATATTATTATTCTCATTCAAGTCTAATAAAAATATTTTTTATTTATTTGAAAATTAACATTATGGAACAGCGAATGAAAATTTTTACAAGTCGGTTAGGGCAAAATTAAATGCCTTCATGCTTTAGTTCTTTATAAATTCATTGGTACCTTTAAGGTTCAAATTTTACTCAAAAAACAAAATTTATTTTTACAGGCAATGTATCCTATGAATATGAAATAGACAACAGGGATAATTTTACAAATGATTTTAGCTTTCATTCCTTTAGAAAACAGAGAGATTTATTTTACAACATTTTGGCCATTTGGGAAGAAAATCATTTAGAGAGTGATTGGGTATTTTCAAATAAATTGGATTCAAAAATAAGGTCCCTTTTATCCATAAGCAATGATCCTAGCAACTTGCTGCATTTGGCCAGACTGTTTCGAAATCAACTTGTTATGTCTTGCTGTGGCGAATATCAGATTGATGTACGTAAAAGATTTTACACTATTTAATTGTAAAATTTTTATTGTGCTTTTTTGGACTATTGCTTAAAAAATGTTTTTTAAAATTCCTATTGCTTTACATAAAAGCCTTTAAAATTATAATTTATCTTTCTAATTTTTAATTAAATTGACTTTTAGGATGAATCTAACGAAGAAATTCTTCAACTTCTTGCATCTGTGGATCCAAATAAAATTTTACGTCTTCGGGCTAGGCTTAGCAGTCTGCCTAAACGTCAGGGTCCATGCCCCTTGCCCGACTTTACAGGATATCAAGAGTTTTTTAAAGGTTTTATTACATCGACGATTCATACGGTTTTCCATTATTATTTAAAAAATAGTTTATGTGATGAAATTTTGCGCTTAAATGACGCTGAATTTAACAGCGAATTGGAAGATGATTGTAAGTATTTGTTCAATTAAAAAAAATGTTTTAACATGGATCTTATCGAAGATATTTTAGTAAAATACTTTAAACAATTACTTTTTTATTCAACAGATTCATGCTTAGATCAGCAAACACAAACTAGATACTTGCAACAAATGAAAGTTTTATGCCTATTAGCAAAATTCTTAGGATTTATTGAATTTTTACCTTATAGGAGTGATAAACAATTGCCAGATAGAGTCCTCAGCGTTCATTGTGCAGTTCGTCAAAATGTGAGTTTCAGTTTGGATATTAACTTATTCTTTAAATTTGTTTTATGACAAGTTATTTTTTACAAATAATATCCTAATTTAATACGAATATAAAATGGCATTTCTTGAGAATGTACTTAAAGATATTATTTCATTTAAAGCAAATATTTTTATAATAATTAATATAAATTTATATAAATAAAAGCAAAATATTTTTAATAATTTAGAATTACTGGATAATTTGCATTTAAAAATTTTTAAAAATATTTTCAGTTGCTGCCACTGTTCGACATACAGTTATGCCTAAAAAATGCTTTCCATAGGCACAAACTTACTGTGACAATACCTTGGATAGTTAATTATTTATCAATGATAGATTTTTGTTCGGCACGCTTGAAAGTTTATGAAGATATTTGGAGAATTTTAATAATTGTTTATCGACAATTAAGAATGTGTAAAAATTTAATGAATTCTTTTTATCTTAAATTATCATTGGGCTGGATGTTTCAATTGCCAAATTTTCCAGCTGATTTGTTTTATTCTGTATTAGAGGATATGAACAAGAACTCTGCGCTAGAATTATGTATTGAATTTTCGGTTGGTCTAGATTCTTATAACTTCATAGAAGAGAATGTTTTATATTCAATTTGCCCATTTCTAAATGAGATAAATGCTATTCTCCTCGAAAATTCAGCTTGTAATGTAAAACATATAAGACCGGTGAAGGCTCAAGGAAATGAAACATCGGCATCTCAACTTACAAAACAAATGGAGGTTAGATTGCTTAATTTCGGTTTTTTAAAATAATTTTTATTATAAATTCTATTTTATTATTTACAATTTTTTAACTAGATGCTATAAAGTATTTTTCCGTAAATTGAAGTTATAGCTTATTTTCACATTTGTTGCATCAAATAATATAAAATTATAATAATTTTAATATGAAGCAATATAATTTTGAAATTTTAATATTATTAAACATATTGTAATTATAAGATTCCTTATTCATAGTTGCGTTTAGAGGAAAATTTTCTTCATAATCAATCATCATCTACCCGAAAAACAATGGAATTCGTTACTGAAAGAGTTTCCTCAGTTGCTGTAAAATACTTGATCAGTGAAATTTTACCGAAAATAAAAGAGAAAGCAATGAAAGAAATTTACGAAATTTGCGAGGATCATGAGGTAAACTTATATTAAAATTTTATTTAAACGTTATCTAAATCTTGACTTCTAAGAAAAATATAATTTCACCATATTTTAAATATTAAATTTATGTAGATGATTATGTACAAAATTAAAATTATATTAACTTTACAAATTATCATTTTTGAAACAAAACTCTCATATTATCAATATATTTTTTAATTTTCTTCAAATATGTATATATTTACTTTTTTACAGAAAGAACTCGAGGAAGAAATTGAAATTGTGTCAGATAAATATTACAAAAACTTAATTTCAACATGTGAAGTTGAAAGTTGGCATTTATGTTCCTTACGGTCGGAAAAAGCTTTAAGTGCCTTATTGAGCGCCGATCTTGTAAGTGCTGTGAGCGAAATATGTACGCAAATAGTCGTTCGTCAATCCGCAGAAAAAGTTAGAAGATGGATTCAGGCCCACATTACACCCGGTATTTATAAAATAGAAATATTAATTTTTTTGAATTATACGATGATTTAATATTTATTACCATCTAGACACTTTATAGTGAATTTATTTATGAATGTCATTTGACTTACTGAAATAAATGTATTTTCATTAAAACCGTTATTTGAATTAAAATTTTTTAATGTTTTGGTTCATTATTTGTAATCTTGTAAATTTTATTGATAATAGTTGTTTTTTAAATGTTATTAAAATTAATTTGTGTAACTTTATTGGTGTAAATCAATAAAGTATTCCAATTTTCATTCCCACGTACAAAATTTATTTTCAGTCATGATCATGCAGATTTTAAGTTTAAAATATATTTTTAGCTTTGATCAAAAATGAATTTACTACGATTGCTTTGAAAAGGATCAAGGTATTGTCAGAGATTTCGGATATTTCACAAGAAAACCCTGGTTCTTCAGTTGTAGCAAGTAACAAAGACAAAGAAACAGAATGTTTAAATAAAGTTAAAGTGACTCAGGAACCTGTTTCAAATGTTGTTATATCCGTTCGCGAAACTATATGGAAAATTTATGAAGAAGGAAAAATAATATGGGAAGAGATAAATGATACACTAGAAATAGCATTGAAGAGCTTAATGTGTAATCAAGATATTAGTCGTGAGGTGAAAAATACTCTGCTGCGTATGACTTTAGATTTAGTAGTTATAATTTGTAAGTTGTAGTTCATTAAATCGATTGTTTCTTCTTCATTCAACGTTGATTACAACAAAATTTTACATTTTTTACTTCAGTATTGAAGTGAATTTAGGATGTTTATTTTGAATTAATTAATTTTTTTTAGTCAAGCTTCCGAAATAAACAAATATAGGTTTTTATTCTCGTAAAACGTACGTATATACAAATATAATATATATATATAGAGATTA